>JAXRKP010000083.1:405000-412500 GCA_037039925.1 Doris montereyensis
TATTTGATAATATGCATGCATACACACACACATCACACACACTATCTATTATTTGATAATATGCATGCATACACACACACTATCTATTATTTGATAATATGCATGCATATACACACACACTATCTATTATTTGATAATATGCATACACACACACACTATCTATTATTTGATAATATGCATACACACACACTATCTATTATTTGATAATATGCATACACACACACTGTCTATTATTTGATAATATGCATGCATACACACACACCCTATCTATTATTTGATAATATGCATAAACATGCACACACACTACACTATCTGTTATTTGATAATATGCATGCATACACACACACACACTATCTATTATTTGATAATATACATGCATACACACACTATCTATTATTTGATAATATGCATGCATACACACATACTATCTATTATTTGATAATATGCATGCATGCACACACACACACTATCTGTTATTTGATAATATGCATGCATACACACATACTATCTATTATTTGATAATATACATACATATTACACACACTATACTATTTGATAATATATGGTATCCCAAGCCAACGCTGATCTGCCATCCATTTATGGCGTATCCTGAAAGGGCGTCGCTTCCTGAATCCTAACGCGTAAATCCTTACGGTTAGCAGCCAACCTTCCAGCTTCCGTTACTGTCATGTCCAGCCAGCCTTCCAGCTTCTGTTACTGTCATGTCCAGCCAGCCCTTCAGCCTCCGTTACTGTCATGTCCAGCCAGTCTTCCACCCTCTGTTACTGTCATGTCCAGGCAGCCTTCCCACCTCCGTTACTGTCATGTCCAGCCAGCCTTCCATCCCCCGTTACTGTCATGTCCAGCCAGCCTTCCAGCCTCCGTTACTGTCATGTCCAGCCAGCTTTCCAGCCTCCGTTACTGTCATGTACAGCCAGCCTTCCAGCCTCCGTTACTGTCATGTCCAGCCAACCTTCCAGCTTCCGTTACAGTCATGTCCAGGTAGCCTTCCAGCTTCCGTTACAGTCATGTCCAGTCAGCATTCCAGCTTCCGTTACAGTCATGTCCAGCCAGCCTTCCAGCTTCCGTTACTGTCATGTCCAGCCAGCCTTCCAGCTTCCGTTCCTGTCATGTCCAGCCAGCCTTCCAGCTTCCTTTACAGTCATGTCCAGCCAGCCTTCCAGCCTCCGTTACAGTCATGTCCAGCCAGTCTTCCAGCCTCCGTTACTGTCATGTCCAACCAGTCTGTATATATCTTGTTCCCATTTGCGTGTTTGATCCCCTCTTCTTCTCATGCCCTCTATTTTCGTTTATAATATTTGTTTTTATATTGTTTCATGTCCCTTTATGTGCTTTTTGGATTCTCTGGCCGATTCTTTATGTTGTTAAGAAGTCTTTATATACATCATTTTTCTTCCAAGGATATTTTCAATAGTGTTCTGTAACATCTCATTCCAAAGGCTGATATTATCCTGATATTGTCTCTGTTCAGTGTTCATGCCTCGTCCATTATCTAGAGCACAAACCAGGGCTGTTGCCTACTTGTTGACAGCAAACTGGGTGGGATTTTAGTTCCACGTAACTCAGGGCACAATCGAATGAAGGGACCGGCCAGAGATCGAGAGGGATGCACTGTACCACTACTCATGGGAATAAGAGAGATTCTCGATGACACGGAAAGCAAGAGTAAAGTTAGCAGAGTGCATTAAACAAGAGCAAACTGAAACTGAGACAAACTCGGATGCACTGTCAATGCCCTCAGCAAACTAAAAGGCTCCGGAAGAAATAATAAGATTGCCACCTCCCACCCCTTTTCCAAAAATAAATAAATATAATGATAAAAAATCGACGTCAAAACAAAACAGGAATGTTTTAAGAGACCAAAATTGCTGCCAGACGTTTAGGCGGCATCTTAGTGTTACGAATGCGGTCCGTGTAATTGCCCCAGACAGCATCATTGGCTGACTGGAAAAGAAAGAAGCTGAAAATCAAAGCGATATAATCACTTGAACAACCCGAAATGGATAATGTTTCATGAGTGCAGTCTCAAAGATGTTACATCCTCATAAGCTAAAAATAGAAGTGGATAAAGTAATGAATGACAAATATACTGAACATGGCAAACACAAGCAAATTCACTAGATCTATTGTGCCACACAAAATAAAAACTTTACAACTAGCAGAGTATTTCATCTCCTCAAGACTTTAAATCAAACTACTTACTAGAGTAGTTGGGTTGTTGGACTGGGGATCAGGAGGTTCCATGTTCGAATCCTGGCAAAGCTAGGTCCCGACGTTGTGTTCTTTAGGAAATAAACTTAACATACATTTCCCCCACTCTTCATAGGTACGAATGGGTACAAGCACTAGCTGGGAGTAAAAACCTGCATCAGACTAGCGTCATGTCCAGGAGATGATGTATTATCACCTGTTCCGTTTTACGCTATTGAAACCGGGATAAACTCCGGCTCTACTGGCTGTTACGGCCTTGAAGGAATTTTCCTTTTGTTTTTAAACCGTGCCATACAAAAGTAAACCTACAACTAGCGTAGTATCGTTTTTATCTTTCTCAAGACTTTAAATCAAATTGCTGACTACACGGCCCTGTACGACTTCTTTCATGTCAGAACAGATCAATGACCTCAAAGGTATTGTTATTTCTTGTTAGCAATGAGTTGACCGATATTGCTTCTTTTTTTTTTTTTATCATGGACGCACGTCCATGTTATAGATTTGAATTGTTTTTTCGTCATCAGAAACGTATTCGGATTTTTGTTATTGCTCTACTGAATGACGATAGCATTGGTTTATATAATGTTGTAAAAATACATTTCAATTTTCAACATTACGTTGGCTGAAAACAAATTTGGTAATTTTATTGATATTGGTTGATTTATTCGCTGACGGAGAGACATAGTAATACGTAAGATAAGATAAGAAGAATATTTACATTGCGCCTTCCCTCAGAAGAGCTCAAGGCGCATTACAAGCAAAATGATTACACAGACATGGCATGCTATCGCTAAAACATTTTACATAAAACAGATGCATCAATAAAAATAGTATCACAATCAATTCAGTAAAAGCACGCAATTCAATAAAATTCATCTAAATATGTTGGAGAAGTAGTGGGTCTTCAAGCGAGATTTCAGTATATTCAAAGACTCTGCAGACTGGACGTCCCATGGTAAAATGTTCCAAATTTTGGCTGCTTGTGTTTGTAGGGCCCTATCTCCGAAAGTCTTAAGTTTAGTTTTGGGTGTTTGTATCATTTTCTTGCTCGCTGAGCGCAGTGATCTGTTCGGTGTGTATTTAGGAACTAACTCTTTTAAGTAGACTGGAAAGTCAGCCTCGTGCAGGCATTGGTACGTGATTGTAGCTATCTTGTAGTCAATGCGGGATTTTATTGGGAGCCAGTGTAGGTGTTTAAGTATTGGTGTAATGTGTTCTCTTTTTGAAACTTCCATAACTAATCTGGCGGCATTGTTTTGTATTATCTGCAGTTTCTTGATTTGTGTCAGTGGAAGTCCAGCCTGCAGAGAATTGCAGTAATCAATTCTTGAAAGAACAAATGAGCAAATTAATTTGTTTGTTGCTTCAGGAGTGATGTATTTCCTGATATGACATATTCTTTTTAATTCCAGATAGCAAACTTTTCTCAAATGTGAGATATGGTCTTCCATGGACATGGTACAATCCATGATAACTCCTAAATTTCTTACTTTTTTGACAACAGGAATTTCTTCGCCACAGATTTTAACATATCTTAATTTAGCGGCTTCTACTTTGGCTTTGCTTCCTATTGCTATAACTTCTGTTTTGTTCTCATTTAATTTCAATTTATTGGATGTCATCCACGAATAAATCTGGGTGGCGCAATCATTAAGGGAAGTTATGACAGATGGCAGTCCGGATATTTCAGCAGACTTATAGAGCTGAGTGTCGTCAGCGTAAATGTGGTAATTAAAATGATGTTGATTGATGATGTTGTGTATTGGTTGTGCGTACAAAGGATTGGCCCCAGAACCGAGCCTTGGGGCACACCAAAATGAAGAACAGAATAATTTGATAGCTTTCCATGGACTGATACAGCTTGCTTTCTATTGCTGATGTACGAACTGAACCATTCCAGAGCAGTGCCTTTGATGCCAAAAGATAACTCTAAACGTTTAAGAAGAATGCCATGATCTATAGTGTCAAATGCAGCAGATAGGTCTAACAAGGCTAAAATGGATAGTTCTCCTTTATCGGTCGAATTCCGTAAATCAGATTGTACGTTCAGAAGTGTTGTCTCTGTGCTGTGCTTTCTTCTATAAGCAGACTGATAGGTTCCTTTCAAAGAGTTTTCATCTAAGTGTTGGCCGATTTGGCTCAAAACAGCTTTTTCTAATATTTTGGAAAGAAATGGTAGGTTGGACACTGGTCTGTAATTTTTCAGATCGTTTTGATCAAGGTTGTTCTTTTTTTAATAAAGGTCTAACTATGGCCTCCTTAAAACTAGGGACAACAATTCCATTTGTTAGTGACTGGTTGATAATATTGGTATTGGTAATATGGGGCAAGGTGATATCAAGGCAGCTAAGAAACAGATTTACTGGCAGTGGATCAAGTTCACACAATTTTTTAGTAGATTTCATGATTGTAGATTTAACAAAATCTTCTGTTACAGGTTTAAAAGAAGAAAAGGAATTACCGTCAAATACGTGATACCTGGGATCAGAGTTTGTGGCATCTAAGTTTTCTCGTATCTTTTTAATCTTATCGATGAAAAAATGATTGAAAGCTTCAGGTAATTCACTCACCGGGATGTTAGTTGGTAAGTACTGTACATCCTTTTTTACCCAAAAGGTCATTGCAGATTGAATAGAGGTTTGAACTTGATTCACTGTCTTGTTTTTTATATTTATATGAAACATTATGCGCTGCTCATATCACATTTCATAAACAACAGTTCATAAAATATTTTGTTTAACAACTACCGACACTTCTCCTTCGCGTTACACGCCAGAAGGTTATTTAAGACAACCTTTAGTTTAAAATATAAAAATACGTAGGCTTTTAACTAATAATTCTTAATGATAAACACCATCTCGACATTTCACAATTTGATATGCAACGATGACAGAGCTGCAAGTCATTGTTGTTTTTTCTTTTGCTATTGTTTTGTTTTTATTTTGTTAACTTTTTTTCTTCTTTTTTTTTTCTAGTTTTGCTTTTTGTTTGTTTGTTTATCTTTAAAAGATTTCAACCGTTTAATGAAACATTATGCGCTGCTCATATCACATTTCATAAACAACAGTTCATAAAATATTTTGTTTAACAACTACCGACACTTCTCCTTCGCGTTACACGCCAGAAGGTTATTTAAGACAACCTTTAGTTTAAAATATAAAAATTATATCAAAAGACTAAGGGAAAATGCACGGCATTATTTTCACTAAGGCTCTAGAACGAAGACGTTGAAAAGTAAAAAACGGCGATAAAGAAAAATCCACGACCAATAAATGCATCTAATATGACACATTTGTGATACTAATCGAATCAATTGAGTTCATATTATCATTTCAAAGTAATTTCAACGGGAACTATCCCAGAATTCTTAAAGGAATCCCAAAGGGGTAAAATACGAAAGGAAACCCTCGAAAAGAAATGCAAAGTGAAAAACCAACGAAAACAAAGCATTTACCTAGGGAAGACCATCAATACAAAGGGAAAACATATGCAAGGCATAGGGAAAACCGAAACATGATAAAGGAAAAAACCTATGCAAGGCATAGGGGAAACCGAAAGAAATCGAAAGGTGTTATAAAGTAACAATTCCACATCTTAATGATAAAACAGTGCATGTATTTTGGTGTGGCGATGGAAGTTTGTTACAAGTGGTTACATAGAATAAGGCCAACAAATACACATATGCCCATTAAGGGAAACTTTTTCATCGAAACAAATTGATACGATCCATTTAAAGGGTGCTACCCTTTGGTAACATGTTTATCCAGACTAAAGCTTCCAATACAGTTTACGCTTTGGTAACAGGTTTATCCAGATTAAAGCTTCCAATATAGTCTACCCTTTGGTAACAGGTTTATCCAGATTAAAGCTTCCAATATAGTCTACCCTTTGGTAACAGGTTTATCCAGATTAAAGCTTCCAATACAGCCTACCCTTTGGTAACAGATTTATAACCAGACTAAAGCTTCCAATACAGTTTACGCTTTGGTAACAGATTTATAACCAGACTAAAGCTTCCAATACAGTTTACGCTTTGGTAACAGATTTATAACCAGACTAAAGCTTCCAATACAGCCTACCCTTTGGTAACAGGTTTATCCAGATTAAAGCTTCCAATATAGTCTACCCTTTGGTAACAGGTTTATCCAGACTAGAGTTTCCAATACAGTTTACCCTTTGGTAACAAGTTTATACAGACTAAAGCTTCCAATGCAGTCTACCCTTTGGTAACAGGTTTTATAACCAGACTAAAGCTTCCAATATAGTCTACCCTTTGGTAACATGTCTATAACCAGACTAAAGCTTCCAGTGCAGTCTACCCTTTGGTAACAGGTTTATACCCAGACTAAAGCTTCCAATGCAGTCTACCCTTTGGTAACAGGTTTATAACCAGACCAAAGCTTCCAATGCAGTCTACCCTTTGGTAACAGGTTTATAACCAAACTAGAGCTTCCAATGCAGTCTACCCTTTGGTAACAGGTTTCTCTAGATTAAAGCTTCCAATGTTGTCTACCCTTTGGTAACAGGTTTATAACCAGACTAAAGCTTCCAATAGTCTACACTTTGGTAACAGGTTTATAACCAGACTAAAGCTCACAATACAGCCTACCCTTTGTAACAGATTTATACCCAGACTAAAGCTTCCAACACAGCTGTGAAGTATTCAAATGCTCATTTAATTCCAAATAAAATAAAACCAATGTTCTCAAAAACATCAATACTAATTTGAACTCACAACTTTGCCTTACAAAGTTTTGTCAAAGTACATAAACCAATTACAATTGATATAATTCATTGAAACAAAAAAACAAAACTGACACAAAACAAACACCAAAAACAAACATAAAAAACCCCCAATATCTTAAAAAGTGGATCTCGTTGTGAGCAGTCGTGACGTAACTCAGTATAAATGTACATGGGAATCACGGAGTGGTGGACCGGAAACGGTAGTGTTGTGAGCTTGTACTCACGACTACAATGGTTCAAACCACACGGCTGGTACATGTGGTTTGTTTTCACAACGTTGTACTCTGAGGAAAGATACAATACTCTACTTTCCTCATTTGACCTCAGCTATAGGTAGAGAAAAATCTCAGAGTGTTAGTAGGAAGCGTCTAACAGTCTACTGTATATGCTCTCCAGGGAGTTAGACTTTGAATGAAACAGTGATACTTGATAACAGTCGGTGATCTTGATCACTAAAAAAATCCATCTTTATCTTTATTTTTATGTTGAGAGTTCCCGTCTTGGAGGTTGATGTTGTCAATG
>JAXRKP010000083.1:417500-425000 GCA_037039925.1 Doris montereyensis
ACCTGTAATGTAGGGAGAAAGGGTTGAAATAACAAAGCAAAAACAAAAACAATAAATACCTGTAATGTAGGAAGAAAGGGTTGAAATAACAAAGCAAAAACAAAAACAATAAATACATGTAAGGTAGGAAGAAAGGGTTGAAATAACAAAGCAAAAACAAAAACAATAAATACATGTAATGTAGGAAGAAAGGGTTGAAATAACAAAGCAAAAACAAAAACAATAAATACATGTAATGTAGGAAGAAAGGGTTGAAATAACAAAGCAAAAACAAAAACAATAAATACATGTAATGTAGGAGAAAGGGTTGAAATAACAAAAGCAAAAACAAAAACAATAAATACCTGTAACGTAGGAAGAAAGGGTTGAAATAACAAAGCAAAAACAAAAACAATAGATAGATGTAATGTAGGAAGAAAGGGTTGAAATAACAAAGCAAAAACAAAAACAATAACGCCAACCAAAGTCCCATTACCATCGCCCCTGCAAGTCATAATAATTTTATAAACTTTTGAGCGTTTGAATCATGTAGACGGTGAAATAAAATGATGTTTTATCAGAGCCTAGCATATTCCTCAGAGAGTCTAGCACGTTCCACCGCGAGCCTAGCATGTTCCACGCAGTAAAAGAGAAACAGCATCAGCATTCCATTTGGAAATCAGTCCTTAGTTTAATGCTTTAATGTTCACATCACATGAATACATAAAGATGTTTATAGTATGTATTCAGCTTTTTGGAAGCGTTTTGAAAAGGGCGTTTAGGCTAAGAGTGAGAGAAGTTTGACTTTTCTACAGCATTGGGTGGAATCAAAACCAGGGTTGTTGACCCTTGTATCGCTTAGGGATCAAATAACACAAAGCTTTTTCTTTTTACAAATCAATTATACGGAGGTTTCGCAAACTGATAAAATATAATTAAGCTTCGATCTTATCTTGTTTTATATTCACACATACTAGATAATTACATAGACGTACATCGATATTCTTCATAATAACAAGCGAGAGATCTCTCTATGGCAAGTTTGCTCCAACACGCATTCCGTGTAGAGGCTAGCATGTTCCAATGAAAGTTAGTTTAGCATGTTCTATGAAGAGAGCCTTTCACGTTCCACAGAGAGGCTATCAAGTTTCATGGAAACCTTAGATGTTCTATGGAGAGAGCCGCTCACGTTCCATGGAGGACTTACCATGTTTGACGGAGAGCCTAACACGTTCCACAGAGTGCATATCACATTCCACGGAGAACTTTACATGTTCCACATATATTCTTACATATTCAACATAGAGCCTATCACGTTCGATAGAGAGCCTATCACGTTCCACAGAGTGCCTTACATGTTCCACAGAGTGCATATTACGTTCGACAGAGTGTCTTACATGTTCTACAGAGAGCCTATTACGTTCGACAGAGAGTCTTACATGTTCGACAGAGAGCCTATTACGTTCGACAGAGAGCCTATTACGTTCGACAGAGAGTCTTATATGTTCCACAGAGTGCATATTACGTTCGACAAAGAGTCTTACATGTTCTACAGAGAGCCTATTACGTTCGACAGAGAGTCTTACATGTTCGACAGAGAGCCTATTACGTTCGACAGAGAGTCTTACATGTTCGACAGAGAGCCTATTACGTTCGACAGAGAGCCTATTACGTTCGACAGAGAGCCTACTACGTTCGACAGAGAGCCTATTACGTTCGACAGAGAGCCTATTACGTTCGACAGAGAGTCTTACATGTTCCACAGAGAGCCTATTACGTTCGACAGAGAGTCTTACATGTTCCACAGAGAGCCTATTACGTTCGACAGAGAGTCTTACATGTTCCACAGAGAGCCTATTACGTTCGACAGAGAGTCTTACATGTTCCACAGAGAGCCTATTACGTTCGACAGAGAGTCCTATCATGTTCCACAGAGAGCCTAGCATGTTCCACAGAGAGTCTAACATGTTCCACGGAGACCCTAACATATTCTATGGAGAGAGCCTAATACGTTCCACGGAGGACCAGCATGTTTCAAGGAGACCCTAACATGTTCCACAGAGAGCCTATCACATTCCATAAAGTGTCTATCATGTCCAACGGAGAACCTAACATGTTCTAAGGAAAGAGCCTATCACGTTCCACAGAGTGCCTATCACGTTCCACAGAGTGCCTATCACATTCCACAGAGTGCCTATCACGTTCCACAGAGATCCTATCACGTTCCATGGAGAGCCTAACGTGTTATATGGAGAGAGCTTAACATGTTCTATGGAGCCTAACATGTTCTATGGAGAGAGCCTATCACGTTCCATGGAGAGAGTGTCTATCATGTGGAGAGAGCCTAACATGTTCTATGGAGAGAGCCTAACATGTTCTATGGAGAGATCCTAACAAGTTCTACGGAGAGCCTAACGTGTTATATGGAGGCTTAACATGTTCTATGGAGAGAGCTTAACATGTTCTATGAGAGAAAGCCTAACAAGTTCTATGGAGAGAGCCTAACAAGTTCTATGGACAGAGCCTAACATGTTCTATGGAGAGAGCCTAACAAGTTCTATGGAGAAAGCCTAACAAGTTCTATGGAGAGAGCCTAACAAGTTCTATGAAGAGAGCCTAACATGGTCTATGAAGAGAGCCTAACATATTCTATGGAGAGAGCCTAACAAGTTCTATGGAGAGAGCCTAACAAGTTCTATGGAGAGAACCTAACAAGTTCTATGGAGAGAGCCTAACAAGTTCTATGGAGAGAGCCTAACAAGTTCTATGGAGAGAGCCTAACAAGTTCTATGGAAGAGCCTAACATGGTCTTATCACGTTCCACAGAGTGCCTATCACATTCCACAGAGTGCCTATCGTTCCACAGAGTGCCTATCACGTTCCACAGAGTGCCTATCACGTTCCACAGAGTGCCTATCACGTTCCACAGAGTGCCTATCACGTTCCACAGAGTGCCTATCACATTCCACAGAGTGCCTATCACGTTCCACAGAGTGCCTATCACGTTCCACAGAGTGCCTATCACGTTCCACAGAGAGCCTATCACGTTCCACAGAGAGCCTAACGTTCCACAGAGTTATCACGTTCCACAGAGAGCCTATCACGTTCCACGGAGAGCCTAACGTGTTATATGGAGAGAGCCTATCACGTTCCATAAAGTGTCTATCATGTCCAACGGAGAGCCTAACATGTTCTATGGAGAGAGCTTAACATGTTCTATGGAGAGAGCTTAACATGTTCTATGGAGAGAGCCTAACAAGTTCTATGAAGAGAGCCTAACATGGTCTATGGAAAGAGCTTATCACGTTCCACAGAGTGCCTATCACGTTCCACGGATAGCCTAACATGTTCTATCGAGAGAGCCTAAAATGTTCTATAGAGAGAGCCTAATGTTCCACGAAGAGAGCCTGTCACGTTCCACAGAGTGCCTATCACGTTCCATGGAGAGCCTAACATATTCTATGTACGTTCAACGGAGTGCCTAACACGTTCAACGGAGTCCACGGAGAGCCTGACATGTTCCACAGAGAGCTTAACATGTTCGGAGAGCCTGACTCCACGGAGAGCTTCCACGGAGATCATGTTCCACAGAGAGCCCTTAGGGAGATCCTAATATGTTCCACGGAGAGCCTGACATGTTCCACAGAGAGCCTGACAGTTCCACGGAGAGAGCTAACATGTTCCTGGGAGAGCCTAGCATGTTCCATGGAGAGCTTAGCATGTTCCTGGGAAATCCTAATATGTTCCACCGAGACTATATTATGTTCCATGGAGAGCCAAGCATGTTCCTGGGAAAGCCTAGCATGTTCCACGGAGAGCCTAGCATGTTCCTGGGAAAGCCTAGCATGTTCCATGGAGAGCTTAGCATGTTCCACGGAGAGCCCTGTATGTTCCACGGGAGAGCCTAGCATGGATGGAGAGCCTTATCATGTTCAACGGAGAGCCTAGCATGTTCCATGGAGAGCTTAGCATGTTCCTGGAAAGCCTAGCATGTTCCACGGAGAGCCTAGCATGTTCCTGGGAAAGCCTATCATGTTCCACGGAGAGCCTAGCATGTTCCATGGAGAGCTTAGCATGTTCCACGGAGAGCTTTGTATGTTCCATGGAGAGCCTATCATGTTCAACGGAGAGCCTAGCATGTTCCACAGAGAGCCTAGCATGTTCTATGGAGAGTCTATTATGTTCCATGGAGAGCCTACTGATCCACTGAGAGCCTGATATGCTCCACGGAGAGTCTAACATATTCCACAGAGAGCCTACCATGTTTCACGGAGATCCTAGCGTGTTCTACGAAGGGCCTAACATGTTCCACGAAGAGCCTAACATGTTCCACGGAGAGCCTAACATGTTCCACCGAGACCCTAACACATTTCCACATATTCCACGGAGAACCTAACGTGTTTCACAGAGAGCCCATGTTCCAATGGGATTCCACGGAGAACCTAACGTGTTTCACAGAGAGCCTAGCATGTTCCACAGAGAGCCTAACATGTTCCACAGAGAGCCTAGCATGTTCTACGGAGAGCCTAGTGTGTTCCACGGAGAGCCGTTCGACAGAGAACCTAGCATGTTTCACGGAGAGCCTAAATTCGACACAGAGCCTAGCATGTTCCATGGAGAACCTTATATATTCCACATAGAGCCTAGCATATGTCACAGAGAGCCTAAAATGTTCGACAGAGAGCCTAGCATATGCACGGAGAGCCTAATATGTGCGACAGAGAGCATAGCATATGTCACTGAGAGTCTAATATGTTCGACAGAGAGCAGAGCATATGTCACGTAGAACTTAATATGTTCGACAGAGAGCATAGCATATGTCACGGAGAGCCTTACATGTTCGACAGAGAGCCTAGCATGTTTCACGGAGCGCCTTATATGTTTAATACAGAGCATAGCATGTTTCACGGAGCGCCTTATATGTTTAATACAGAGCATAGCATGTTTCACGGAGCGCCTTATATGTTTAATACAGAGCATAGCATGTTTCACGGAGCGCCTTATATGTTTAATACAGAGCATAGCATGTTTCACGGAGCGCCTTATATGTTTAATACAGAGTATAGCATGTTTCACGGAGCGCCTTATATGTTTAATGCAGAGCATAGCATGTTTCACGGAGCGCCTTATATGTTTAATACAGAGCATAGCATGTTTCACGGAGCGCCTAATATGTTCGGCAGAGAGCCTAGCATATGTTACGGAGTGCCTAATGTTCGATAGAGAGCATGTTTAACAGATTATGTTTAACAGTTTGCCTAACATGTTCTACAGAGAGCATATCATGTTTGACAGATTGCCTAACATGTTCTACAGAGAGCATATCATGTTTGGCAGATTGCCTAATATGTTCTACAGAGAGCATATCATGTTTGGCAGATTGCCTAACATGTTCTATAGAGAGCATATCATGTTTGGCAGATTGCCTAACATGTTCTACAGAGAGCATATCATGTTTGACAGATTGCCTAACATGTTCTATAGAGACATATCATGTTTAGAACATGTTCTAGCATGTTTGACAGATTGCCTAACATGTAGAACCTCATGTTTGATAGAACCTACATAGAACATGTTTGACAGATTGCCTAATATGTTCAACATAGAACCTAGCATGTTTGGCAGATTGCCTAACATGTTCGACATAGAGTCTAGCATGTTTGACAGATTGCCTAACATGTTCGACATAGAGCCTAGCGTGTTTGACAGATTGCCTAACATGTTCTACATAGAACCTAGCATGTTTGACATATTGCTTAACATGTTCTACATAGAACCTAGCATGTTTGGCAGATTGCCTAACATGTTCGACATAGAGTCTAGCATGTTTGACAGATTGCCTAACATGTTCGACATAGAGCCTAGCGTGTTTCACGGATAACCTAACATGTTCTACAGAAAGCATATCATGTTTGGCAGAGAGCCTAGCATGTTCGACAGACAGTCTAGCATGCCAAATTGTACTCGCTGTAAAAGAGAAACAGCTTTAGCCTCCTATTTGGAAATCAGCGCCTATTGTAACGTTTTATTGGTCAAATCACGTGGGACCACGCAGATTCCAGCACATTACACTTAAAAAGAAATAACTTTAGTGAGAATATGATATAAATAAAATAACGCTTTTGTTAAATACATCGGTGCTCTCTGGGAATTCATTACAGCTCTTCTCCTTGTTTATCTGATCAAGGATCCAAAGGTACCCACAAAAAAAACTCTCCTCATGTCTTTTATAATACTGAATAACAGATAGTTTTCCCATAAGAACTCCCTCAATAAGAACACATTTATAACACCCACGAACTCTTTCAACCGTTGGATCTCAGGAATGGAATATCTTTCCATCAAAATTTTGTTGGCATTAATGAATCTCCCACGCCCCTTTCTCCTTCTCCATTTTTTCCCCAACCACCCCTGCTCAATCCCCAGGCTGCACGTTCTATTTTGATGAATCGTGTCATGAACATAATCACTGACTTATTCAAGTTGTGTCATGAACATAATCACCGATTTATTCAAATTGTGTCATGAACATAATCACCGACTTATTCAAGTTGTGTCATGAACATAATCACCGATTTATTCAAATTGTGTCATGAACATAATCACCGACTTATTCAAATTGTGTCATGAACATAATCACCGACTTATTCAAATTGTGTCATGAACATAATCACCGATTTATTCAAACTGTGAGGCGTTGAGGTGAAAGCAGAGTAAGTGTTGAGACTGAGTTTGTAACCAGAGGACACTGGTTCAAAGCCATTGGCTGGCCCAGGAAATGGTTTTCTCACAACGTTGTACTCTGAGAAAATGTGCATCACTCTACTTTTCTCACTCGTCTTAGGTGTGAATGAGTATCCCGCTATAGGTAGAGAAAGATGCACAAAGCGCCGACTAGACTACTGTACTGTATGCTCCCCAGGGATTTGAGAATGGTTTTGAATAAAGTGACTTTTTGTGTGATACATGATGTACAGTCTGTGAGTTTGCACTAAAATCTTTCTTTTTTAAATGATTCGATAAAAACATTGGTCACTCACTTACATTATGTTTAACACTATAAAACACTGCGACTTTGTCTGACATGTTCAACGTTAACCTAGATATAATACTATGTCCAGAGAATGGACATTTCCAAGCTGTTTTTTTCTCTCATAATTATGTCGGCAGACACTACCAAAAAAATTGATCACCAACGGCAAAAAGAGACAGGCACGAAGACTAATCAGTTGATTTCTGCAACCAGAGAGGATTAAGCTTCGATTTTGGCACGTTTCCCCCAAGCTGCCAACACGTTCCATATTACACCTCACGCACTCCGCATACGCAGTCGAATAACTAATTGGCCTTTGTTCTCCTTTTGGTGTCTTTCTGTTCACTTCCCTGCTTCCTTCTGTTATGGCACTTACGTAGTTACTTTTGGCAACATGCATCTCCCCTCTGACAAATTACTGCGTTTGATGACTAGACTAATTGGGAATACGTTTCTCTCATCTGGCTCAAGGAGAAAGTTGACCT
Organism: Doris montereyensis; assembly: GCA_037039925.1. Lineage (NCBI taxonomy): Eukaryota > Metazoa > Mollusca > Gastropoda > Nudibranchia > Dorididae > Doris > Doris montereyensis. Next base: position 424,998 of record JAXRKP010000083.1, read on the forward strand.
TGA
>JAXRKP010000083.1:430000-452500 GCA_037039925.1 Doris montereyensis
TTTTAAATCGATCAAGTGAAAGTGTAGTGGAATTTGGTGTTCTTTCGCTTTCTCGATTATCTATATCCGTGATTCCTCTGCCTGGCCTGAAGCCAAATTGCGACTCACCCATTGACTTCTCAATTATATGCGATTTTACAGAACACTTTTCCTGGTATTGACAAAAGAGCAATTGCTGTGTAGTTACCATGATCAAGTTTGTCACCTTTCTTGTGGATTGGAGTCACTACCATTTTTGACCAATCTTCTGGTGATGTTTCTTTCGTGATTAGTATGTTGAACAAAGTTGTCAGTGTTCTAATGATCATGTTACCCCCGCTTTGGTTAGCTCAGATATTATTCTATCTATCCCCGGTTATTGTCTGGTTTTCAACTGTTTAATTGCACTTTCCGCTTCTGGTTAGGTTATTGGTTACCATCATTTGTTGTTTGTTCAAATTCAAACAGAGTGTCCTCGTCAAGTGGAAATTGTGTGTTGAGGTGTTTCTCAATTGCGTTTTCCAAATGTCTAAAACATTCTGTTTTTACCATTGTAACCTTTCTTGCGAATTTTTTCATTGCAAATTCAAGTTTGTATTTTACACCTTTTAATCGTCGGACTTGTTTAAATACGTTGTAGATGTTGTTCATCTTGAAGGTATCTTCCATTTCAAGGATTTCCGATTGTATATTATCATTTGTTTGTTTGTTGGTGGCTATTTCAACTTTTTTTGTTCATATCTTTGTAGTTATTTCTATTACACATATTATAAACATACATAAATGTATATATTCATACATGCCATACAATACATGAATACAAAAAAATTACATTTATATAAAGACATATAATACATTTTGATTAAACCACAAACAATTATCGATCCACAGCCACCAATACAAAAAAATCAAACCATTCCATGGAATATCACAGGAATTCGGAATTTGTCACGTGACTGGCAAAATGTCGCCTCGTGACTCAATTACTCTGATCACGTGACAATATCAAACACACTCTATTAGACGAATAGCATAAATATACACAGCTCGTATCCTGATATTTATTTGTAAGGTTGGAGAGGAATAAGTAGCCTTTAGAATCGATAATAAATTATTGTGAAAGAGATACTCACGAAAAGGGGACTACTGGCAAAGAGCATCTTGTCAAGATATTTTGGTCCGATCGATATGTTAAAATAATAAATCAGAGCCGGTTTCCCATCCCCAGAAGAACATATTACCGTTAACAGAAGGTCACCGAGGATGGCTCATTCTATTATGTATAAGAGAATGACAGAGTGTGAGTGCGCTTTTCTTTTCAGAGAGGTAAAAAGCCAAGTGGGTAAGAAAATGACCCAACACCGTTCAGGAGAAGCCTAATCTCGCACACATAGCTTACATTCGTTATGCTACACAAAACTCAATTACAGTTTTTTCTCACGGACCAACAGAGTACCTAGGAGCCGCGCGTTGGAAGATTAGATTATCAGTTATTTCTCCCTAGTCTGCCACAACCGTTGATCTCAGGGTTTATGGAGGCCTTTGTGAAACGTGTTGAGAGACTGTACGAGTGACAATGGAGGTGTGTAATTTAAATGTGTTGAGAGACTGTATACAAGTGACAATGGAGGTGTGTAATTTAGATGTGTTGAGAGACTGTATACAAGACTGTATACAATGGAGGTGTGTAATTTAGATGTGTTGAGAGACTGTATACAAGTGACAATGGAGGTGTGTAATTTAAATGTGTGGAGAGACTGTATACAAGTGACAATGGAGGTGTGTAATTTAAATGTGTTGAGAGACTGTATACAAGTGACAATGGAGGTGTGTAATTTAAATGTGTTGAGAGACTGTATACACGTGACAATGGAGGTGTGTAATTTAAATGTGTTGAGAGACTGTATACAAGTGACAATGGAGGTGTGTAATTTAAATGTGTTGAGAGACTGTATATACAAGTGATTTAAATGTGGAGGACTGTATACAAGTGACAAATTTAAATGTGTTGAGAGACTGTATACAAGTGACAATGGAGGTGTGTAATTTAAATGTGTTGAGAGACTGTATACAAGTGACAATGGAGGTGTGTAATTTAAATGTGTTGAGAGACTGTATAGTGACAATGGAGGTGTGTAATTTAAATGTGTTGAGAGACTGTGACAATGGAGGTGTGTAATTTAAATGTGTTGAGAGACTGTATACAAGTGACAATGGAGGTGTGTAATTTAAATGTGTTGAGAGACTGTATACGAGTGACAATGGAAGTGTGTAATCTAAATGTGCACAGTGATGACGAATGTGTTGGGTGTTTTTGTGTGGTCGAGTTTGGATTGAATTGCAAAATTCAGGTCACCATGGCTCGAGGGAGATGACTTCTCGCAAAAAGAAAAGAAAAGACGGAACACTAACTAAAGCCAATAACAACAGAGGGTTCTACCCAGCCGTCAAATAAAAAAAAAAAGCTAACTTACTCCCCCCCCAAACCCGCAACGGAAAAAAAACTAACTATTAAAAAAATGAAGTGACCCCCACCCCCCCCCCCCCACATTTCCTAACTAAAAAAAGAAATTGAAATTTGAATTCACATTTCTTTTTCCTCTCCTGCCTCCCTCCCCCCCAATCCCCCACCCGGTGTTCTTTCATTAATATCTCTGTTCAAGGCAATGCCCTGCATGGGAAGGCTAGAAATATTGACTATTGAGTGTTTCCATGGCAGAGAGTCGAGAACTTTCTTCAATAATGAAATCAGCTTGAGGGGAGATTTAATATCTCAAAATAATCTCATCTGGATCTATGTAATATACAAACGCGCCAAAATTGCGTCTTTATTTCTCAACCGATCAGGCTCATGTTTGTCTGTAAAGGTTACAAATAGCCTATAGATATGCCTTTTAACCCTTATTTTTTTTGTATTGGTGAAGATTCATTAATTATTTGATATGTACCTAGTTTCGCTGACATTTTAGATTTCTGCTTTAAGACAACGGGAGATAACTCTCAGTCTCATGTTCTTATCAGTCAAAGATGCTTCAATTGCCTCATGTAACGAATAAGGGCATCAGATAAATAAATATTGAAACCCCATAGGAACAAAGACGAGATACTCAGAAGCAAATATGTTATCCCAAACAGAATCGAACCCGAACCCCGCATTGGCATCCATCATCTCTACATGAAAAGAGAGCGTACTATGAACAGCGCCAACTTGGTTCCTTCAACGGCTTCAATGATCTTCAATTTTGATATGCCTGGAGTTCTCCATTGACGGGCATAGCGATATTGCCATCTACGACATCAGTCTAATGCTACAGAGTCGCACATTACGTTACCTATCAAAATATCTACATATTATTATTATCATCATCATCATTGTCATCATCATCATCATCATCATCATTATTATTATCATTATTATTATTATTATTATTATTTTATTATTATTATTATTATTATTATTATTATTATTATTATTATTATTATTATTATTATTATTATTATTATTATTATTATTATTATTATTATTATTATTATTATTATTATTATTATTATTATTATTATAGCTTTAAATCTAGATCTACATAGATTTCTCGGACAAAGAGTAAAATCAGATAAATCTAGATCTACATAGATTTCTCAGACAGAAAGTAAAATCAGATAAATGTAGATTCTAGAATCTAGATCTACATAGATTTTCGGACAGAAAGTAAAATCAGATAAATCTAGATCAACGCTATCGACAAAAAGATCAAAATCCTGAAAGAACCACATTGTAGTAATCGTGTTAGGTTTTTTTATATTATTATTTGCATTGTTGTTTTTGTTTAATTTTATTCTCTTGATTTCTCCTAACAGGACAGAGCTTGGGTCTTCTTCCTTATTTTGTAAATAAACCGTAATATGCCAATGTATGCATATAAAGTTTTCTAGGATAAAATTACAAGGTGATATAGATATTTTCTCCTTCAATCTGAGGGCACAGAAATGATGAAACAAAAAAATATTTAAGAAGATATTGGGCTTAATAGGGCATCACATGATACTCACGGCTAGTTTAAAGTATATAGTCTAGTATAAAGTATGCCTTAAAGTATACAAAAGCAATCCTTCATTTTTCGTATCGAAACTTCTAGCTATTGTCATTTTACGTGTCAGAGACGATCACAATAAGTTTCGTGTTTGTATTGTATACACAACCCAAAGTGCTCACTATCGATTCTACTGGAGCCGATGATTGGCTCTAATGACAGGAGTTCACCCAATACTCGACTCGCGTACACCTGCTTCCCTTTTCAATGCTCCAGTAACCGACAATTTACACTGTCGAAGCTTTCCTCGTTCTCATAGACATTTATGTGCCAGTTGGGTTTATCTCAACCCGTCAAAGATTTCCTTGTTCTCATAGACATATATGTGCCAGTTGGGTTTATCTCAACCCGTCAAAGATTTCCTTGTTCTTATAGACATATATGTGCCAGTTGGGTTTATCTCAACCCGTCAAAGATTTCCTTGTTCTTATAGACATATATGTGCCAGTTGGGTTTATCTCAACCCGTCAAAGATTTCCTTGTTCTTATAGACATATATGTGCCAGTTGGGTTTATCTCAACCCGTCAAAGATTTCCTTGTTCTTATAGACATCTATGTGCCAGTTGGGTTTATCTCAACCCGTCAAAGATTTCCTTGTTCTTATAGACATCTATGTGCCAGTTGGGTTTATCTCAACCCGTCAAAGATTTCCTTGTTCTCATAGACATATATGTGCCAGTTGGGTTTATCTCAACTCTTCACGATGTCCACAAAAAGAAACACATACTTATCCTATCTCAAAAACTAAAGGTAAAAAAAGGACAAAATCACGGAAAATTAAATCTTCTATATAAATATCTTGATTTAATGATTGTAACAGAATATCAGTAAAAAACATTGGTGAAAATAAGAATCTCTCACAATATCAAAACAAGGCACTCTAAAGAAATATGAGCCATAAGGCGTAGAAAGCATTTTTAAGTCACATAGAAATACTATGTTTTTCTTTTGGTAGAGATATTGTTCTAATATGTCTCTGTGTTGACTTCCTATCCGAATCCACACCAACCTTGATATTTATAGCCACTGGCTATATATGCGCATATTATATAATATATGTATTTAGGTGTGTGTGTGTGTGTGTATTTGTGTGTGTGCCTATCCGTGGGACAGCGAGAGAGAAAGAGAGAGAGAAAGAGAGAGAGAGAGAGAGAGAGAGAGAGAGAGAGAGAGAGAGAGAGAGAGAGAGAGAGAGAGAGAGAGAGAGACAGACAGACAGACAGACAGACAGACAGACAGACAGAGAGAGAGACAGACAGACAGGGAGACAGACAGACAGACAGACAGACAGAGAGAGGGAGGGAGGAGAGAGAGAGAGAGAGAGAGAGAGAGAGAGAGAGAGAGAGAGAGAGAGAGAGAGAGAGAGAGAGAGAGAGAGAGAGAGAGAGAGAGAGAGAGAGAGAGAGAGACAGACAGACAGACAGACAGACAGACAGACAGACAGACAGACAGACAGACAGACAGACAGACAGACAGACAGAGACAGACAGAGACAGAGTCAGAGACAGAGACAGAGTCAGAGTCAGAGACAGAGTCACAGACAGAGTGAGTCACAGACAGTCAGAATCAGAGACAGAGTCACAGACAGAGACAGAGTCACAAACAGAGACAGAGACAGAGACAGAGTCACAGACAGAGACAGAGACAGAGTCACAGACAGAGACAGAGACAGAGTCACAGACAGAGACAGAGACAGAGTCAGAGACAGAGACTCGGAGAATACGTGTTTATGTACGGCTGGCACAGGTGGTGTTTTACAACGTTGTAGACTTAGGAAAGCTGCTTCACACTGCACTTTCTCTCTCTTGACTCAGGTGCGACTGACTACCCAGCTATAGGTAGAAACATCATGTCAGAGTGTTGGTACGAAATACGAAAAGCCTAACGTAAGGTTATACCTAACAATTTGTGCCTTTTTTTGATCATTGAAATATCGATGCAAATTTCAAATAAAATTAGTTTGTCCAAATAACTATTGTGCAAGTTTTTACACGAATTTCTCGAAAATCACCTTTTGAAGAAAAAAAAGGATTTTCTGCATGTGGTTTTATTTCTCGTTTAACGCTATAAAGTTGTTTTTCATTTTACAATTTTGTCTCTAGTTCGCCTTCAATGGCATCACCCTTTGATCTTTTGTTGTATTTTAGGTTTTTGTGACTCAACTTTTTATTGTTTTACAGCATCTACTGGAGAACACACAACACAGCGTGAATCGTAAGATTTTTTCCATACTATGCACAATGTGAAAACACAATACACCTGTCTGTACCTTGTGACAAAAATGACCTTCGAAATAGCCAGCGTGAGATCGTAAGCGTGAGTTGTTTTTACAACTCAACACGCAAGGTAGAATTAAGCTTCACGTTTCGATAGGCTTTGGTAAATAAACACGAAACCGTTAAACTGCAAAATGCTGGTCATTGCAGTTCAATTGTAATATAGTTTAAAGAAGGCAATTCGACAATCCTAATTTACTTATTTTGACCACAAAAAAAGCGTTTTGTTCAAGAAGACGTGTCTGGTTGCAAAAAATCAATTAGATACCATACGAGGAAAGGTTTTCAAGAAATTCGTGTGAGAACTTGTACAATAGTTAGTGGAGATACTACAGTTTGTCTGTTCATCACCCTTGGTCTGAATGTCTTAGGGACATGTTTCACTCAAACTCAAAGGTCTATGAGCAAAATATTAGATTGTCTCCGTTTTCTCTCTCGCCTATCGATTAATCTATAAGTAATCTCAGATATCAGGTATTGAACTTTCTGATATGTTTTCTGTTCGAGATTTGACTTCGTAATTTTTCTCATTGTCTCGATATTCAGAGATATACAATGTCTCGCTGATAATTCGGTTTGTCATTTACCGTTGAAACTGTGGAGTCAGATATGACGTCACCAACATCTACGGTTGAGTGACATCACCTACCTCACTTATGTCCCCAGGATAGGAATCCTGCTGAGAATGGTGTTTGAACAAATGGGTCGCATTTGATGATTTACACTTTGCCATATTCATAACGAGAAGAGACATTCTTAAATTTTCATATTGTTTTTGTTGTTGTTTTTTGTTGTTGTTTTTACCTAACGCGATATCTTATGACGCGAGTTAGTGACAGTCCACCGTATCGAATGCCTTCTCATTGATCGATGTTTCTAGGGGAGGAAGGATGGGGAATTGTATACCATAGTTCGAAAACAAAATATGAAAATTACAATGTCAAAAACATGGAATAACACAAGGAAAAATTCCTCTAACTTAACAACACAAACAAGACATAAACGTACTAGTTATTCGTCATAACACATATTATATACATCCAACTTCCTTACAAGTATAAACAATATTGATTACAAACGCTGCCTAGACATTATCCCTGTTAGTTTTAATTCTGCGACAGCTCATATTTTCCTCTCAATACACAGAAAATTGTTGGTTGAGAAAAGGGTAAAATCTTTAATATCAATAATTACGCGTAAAGTGGCGTGGACGACAGCACACATACACACGCTCCTCAATGCACACAAACACACACACACACACACACATATTTTCATACACACTTCTATTCCTGCTCCTCCTCTTCTTTGTCTTAATTGCTATGCTCTTCTTGATCAATGAATGATATATTATATTATATGATATAATATGTATATATATATATATATATATATATATATATATATATATATATATATATATATATATATATATATATATATATATATATAATAAATATAGGCCTACTGTATGTATTAATCAAACTACCTTCCATCCATCTAACTATCCAACTATCTATCCTTCTAACCGTCTATCCAGCCATCCATTTATACATCCACCTAACAGTCCATCCATCCGTCTAACCATCCATCTATCCGTCTAACCGTCAATCCATCCGTTTAACCGTCCACCCATCCGTCTAACAGTCCATCCATCCGTCTATCAGTCCATCCATCCGTCTAACAGTCCATCCATCCGTCTAACAGTCCATCCATCTGTCGAACCGTCTATCCATCCGTCCAACAGTCCATCCATTCGTCAAACCGTCTATCCATCCATCTAACAGTCCATCCATCAATCTAACCGTCCATCCGTCCATTTAACCGTCCGTCCGTCCATCTAACCGTCCATCTAACCGTCCATCCGTCCATCTAGCCATCCATTTAACCGTCCATCCGTCCACCCAACCATCCATCCGTCCATGTAACCGTCCGTCTAACCGTCCATCGTTCATCTAACCGTCCATCTAACCATCCACCCGTCCATCTAGCCGTCCATCCGTCCGTCTAACCGTCCATACGTCCATCTAACCATCCATCTCACCATCCATCTAACCATCCATCTAACCGTCCGCCCATCCAAACATCCGTCCGTCCACTTAACCGTCCGTACATCTAACCGTCCGTCCATCTCACCGTCTGTCCATCTAACCGTCCGTCCGTCCATCTAACTGTCCATCCATCTAACCATCCGTCCATCTAACCGTCCGTCCATCTAACCGTCCGTCCGTCCATCTAACTGTCCATCCATCTAACCATCCGTCCATCTCACCGTCTGTCCATCTAATTGTCCATCCATCTAACCTCCGTCCATCTAACCGTCCGTCCATCTAACTGTCCATCCATCTAACCATCCGTCCATCTAACCGTCCATCCATCTAACCGTCCGTCCATCTAACCATCCGTCCATCTAACCATCCGTCCATCTAACCGTCCGTCCATCTAACCGCCTGTCCATCAAATCATCCGTCCATCTAACAATCTGTCCATCTAACCACCCGTACATCTAACCATCCGTCCATCTAACCGTCCGTCCATCTAACCATCCGTCCATCTAACTATTCGTCCATCTAACCGTCCGTCCATGTAACCGTCCGTCCATTTAACCGTCAGTCCATCTAACCATCCATCCATCTAACCATCCGTCCATCTAACCATCCGTATGTCCATCCGTCTGTCAGTCCATCCATCGGTCTAACAGCACATCCATCCGTCTAACAGTTAATCCATCCATTCATCCGTCGATCCATCCGTCTGTCAGTTCATCCATCCGTCTAACAGTCCATCCATCCATCTAACCGTCCGTCCGTCCATCTAACGGTCCGTCCGTCCATCTAACCGTCCGTCCGTCCGTCCGTCCGTCCATCTAACCGTCCATCCATCCATCTAACCGTCCATCCACCCATCTAACCGTCCATCCATCCGTGTAACAGCCCATCCATCCATCTAACCGTCCATCCATCCATTTAACCGTCCATCCATCCATCTAACCGTTCACCCGTCCATCTAACCGTCCATCCATCCATTTAACTGTCCGTCCGTCTATCTAACCATCCGTCCGTCCATATAACCGTCCATCCATCCATTTAACCGTCCACCCGTCCATTTAACCGTCCATCCGTCCATCTAACCGTATATCCGTTCATCTAACTGTCCATCCATCGATCTAAACGTCCATCCGTCGATCTAACCGTCCACCCATCTAAACGTCCATCCGTCCATCTAACCGTCCATCAATCTAACCGTCCATCCATCTAATTGTCCATCCATCTAACCGTCCATCCATCTAACCTTCCATCCATCTAACCGTCCATCCATCTAACCGTCCATCCGTCCATCTAACCGTCCATCTGTCCATCTAACCGGCCATCCATCTAACCGTCCGTCCGTCCATCTAACAATCGATCCATCCGTCTAACCGTTCATCCGTCCATCTAACCGTCTTTCCGCCCATCTAACCGCCCGTCCGTTCTTCTAACCGTCCGTCCGTCCATCTAACCGTGCGTTCATCTATCTAACCGTTCATCCATCCATCCCTCCATCTAACCGTCTGTCCGTCCATCTAACCGTCCATCCGTCCATCTAGCAGTCCGTCTGTCCATCTAACCGTCAATCCATCCATCTAACCGTCCATCGTCCATCCGTCTATCTAATCGTTCATCCATTCGTCTAACAGTCCATCCATCCGTATAACCGTTCATCCATTCGTCTCACAGTCCATCCATCCGTCTAACAGTCCATCCATCCGTCTAACAGTCCATCCATCCGTCTAACAGTCCATCCATTCATCTAACCGTCCATCCGTCCATCTAACCGTCCATCTGTCTATCTAACCGTTCATCCATTCGTCTAACAGTCCATCCATCCGTCTAACCGTTCATCAATCCGTCTAACAGTCTATCAATCCGTCTAACAGTCCATCCATCCGTCTAACAGTCCCTCCATCCGTCTAATAATCCATCCACCCGTCTAACAGTACATCCGTTCATCTAACCGTCCATCCATCCATCTAACCGTCCATCCATCTAACCGTCCATCCGTCCATCTAACCGTCCATCCATCTAACCGTCCATCCATCCTGTTGTCCGTCGATCTAACCGTCCATCCATCTAACCGTCCATCCATCCATATGTCCATCCATCTAACCGTCCATCCATATGTCTGTATGTCCATCCATCTGCCTGTCCGTCTATCCATCCGTCTGTCCATCCATCCATTCCTCCCTCCATCCCTCCCTCCCTCCCTCCCTTTCTCTCTCTCTCCCCCTCTCTCCCTCTCCTTTTCTCTCTCCCTCTCCCTCTCCCTCCCTCTCCCTCTCTTTCTTCCCCCATACCTCTGTTTCTACTAATATCTATCTATCTATCAATCTATCAATCAATCTATCTATCAATCTATTAATCAATCTGTCAATCAATCTATCAATCAATCTATCAATCAATCTATCAATCAATCTATCAATCAATCTATCAATCAATCTATCTATCTATCTATCAATCAATCTATCTGTCAATCTATCAATCTATCAATCTATCTGTCTATCTATATATCAATCTATCAATCTATCTATCTATCTATCAATCCATCTATCAATCTATCAATCTATCTATCTATCAATCTGTCTGTCTATGTATCGATCTATCAATCTATCTATCTAGCTATCAATCTAGCTATCAATTTAGTTATCAATCTAGCTATCAATCTATCTACATATCTATGTATCTAACAATCTATGTATGTAAGTATGTATCTATATCTATCTACCTATCTATATATCCATCTGTGTATGTATTTATCTATATATCCATCTATCTATCTATATATCCATCTATCTATCTATATATCCACCTATCTATGTATTTATCTATTAATCCATCTATCTATCTATATATCCACCTATCTATGTATTTATCTATTAATCCTAATCTATCTATCTATCTATCTATCTATCTATCTATCTATCTATCTATCTTATCTATCTATCTATCTATCTATAACTATTTATCTATCTATCTATCTATCTATCTATCTATCTATTCTATCTATCTATCTATCTATCTATTTATCTATCTATCTATCTATCTATCTATCTATATCTATCTATCTATCTATCTATCTATCTATCTATCTATCTATCTATCTATCTATCTATCTATCTATCTATACGTTTATTAGCCATCAGTGAAAGGATTGTGTATGCTACTCACTCAGAAATTTCAAACAACGTCGAGAGAAATGGCCTGTGTTTTTAATTAAACTCACACGGAATTGTAAATCAATAACGTTCGTCTTTAAAAAAAAAAGTTTATAGATACCCCCAGGGGGGTATTGAACTAACTATCGACCCATCTACCTGGACCAGAAAAGGGGGGGGAGGCGTTCAACCGTCAGGGCTTGAACTTCTGACCTCTTGATTGAAAGGCCGACATCTTGCCTGTGGACTGCCGAGTCCCCGTGGCTGTGGACAGCGTCTCGAGCAGGCATAAGACTTGAACTAGACGCTCATTTTGATTACAGTGGTTTGATGTTTGATTTGATTTGATTTGATTTACCCACATCTACAACTAAAGTGATCTCGGGGTTTTCGGTAGGATGTTTAAATTTTTCCCAGACTGCCCTGTAAACAGCCAAGGGATCTTTAACGTGCACAGAGTGTTGTGATCTTCACACGGGACCCCTTTTTTATCGTCCGTTTCCGATGGGGCTAGGCGTTGATCCACCTACCTGGACCAGGGGGGTGGGGGGGTAGGTATTGTTCGAAAACTCTCGAGAAAATTGTTCAACAGTTGGCGGAACTCGAACCCACTACATTTTGGTTGAGAGACCGACACTTTCCCTCTGGACTACCGAGTCCACACTGTGGTTTGATGAACAGCAGGTGTAAAACTAGAGACGTTAATTGAAACCCAATTAGTGTTTATTGGAGGGTTTGGTTTGTTTTGTTTTATTGCGTTTGGGCTGTATATGTGTGCGTGTGTATGTGTGTGTGTGTGTGTGTACGTTTGTGTGTGTGTGTGTGGATGGCAAGTGATGAGATATTTGCTTAGTCAGTGCGGCATTGCCTCAATAGGGATGTTTAATACGATGAGTTTATTTCACTCATGTACACACAGATGTATTCTTACATAATATGTACGTTCATATTATTATACCTATTTACGTACTAGATCAATATAGATATGGTAGCCCAAAGAATCACACACACACATTGATATACACACACCAACTCCAACGAAACATAACGAAACAAAATAAGCAAAGGTAAACTGCAACACAAAACTACGTGTCAACACTGATGTTTTGCACGTCTTACAATAAAGTCACGAATTGTTTTTATGTATTGTAAAGTGTGCACAAGGTTACATTCTACTCACACGTGACGACAATTTCAATAACGATTGATTGACAAACAAACGAACGATGAAGTAGTTTGAAATACAACTTAAATAAATCGGGTATCAAGAAACGAAAAATATAAAACAAACAAAGGAATGGTGAACTGCTTTGAAATACAACTTATATAAATCAGGTATCAAGAGACGAGAAAAACATAAAGCAAATAAACAAATGGTGAACGGCTTTGAAATATTTTGTAGGGCATACGATTTAAAACAGATCAGATATAAAAAAAATAAAAAAAAATATTAAGCAAACAAACGAATGGTGAACGGCTTTGAAATACAACTTCAATTAATCGGATATCAAGAAACGAGAAAATATAAAGAGATTAATTTACATGTGTTCAATTGTTGAGCGGTTGGTTTTTCTTGTTGGCAGACGACTCAAGATTTGTTTTTATTCCAGACTTTTCCATTTCAATAACAGTACAGGCACTTGTCTCCAACGCACAGGGATTTTAGTTTTGCTTCAAATCCTCTTGAGTAAATGGGACACGTCTATTGGAATGGATTTTCTTTGACAGGGAGTTGCTAAATTGCAAAGAATATTGGGTTTTAATCAGGCTACAGACGAGGCAGTTCGTCTTTGTTGATAAAAGAGACGTTGTTAAAAGAGTTATCCAGTGGAATTTATTGTAGTATATATATAGAATGTGTGCCTCAACGTATTGTAAGATAAAATTTTCCCTGTGTGTGCAATTGTCTGCAATCTGGTAGATTTTTCTCTTCAAGTAAATTTATGGAACTGTCTGAATCCACCTATGCTTTTTTGATTCATCAATTAAACGAAAAGATATATGAATTTTGATAAACATATCCATGAATGCATTAATAAGGCAAATAGATTGATTAGATTTATGAATAAATTGTTTCACATATGGATGTAAATATGTTTCTTACACTATATAAAATGTTATTAGACCTATACTGGGATATGGAAATTGTATATGGAGCCCTTTATTTAAACCGCAATCACATCAGTTCTTTTCGACCAGACAGTGGACAGGTAAGCATCTGTATGGGAAGTAGACGATCCCGCCCTCCACGAGTCTCCTGCTGCCTTGCAGGCGGGTGTTGGCCGACCAAAGGCTAAGGGAGTTAACCCTGACAGAAAACAACCTGTTGCCTTGCATGCTGGTCTTGGCTGACCAAAGCTAAGGGAGTTAACCCTGGCAGAAAATAACAATAATGTCTTCAGCTGTGATCGAACAAACCAAGAACGAGAATGTTTTCTAAGGAAACTTCATGATCTTATCAAGGAAACCGGAGAAAAATCCGCAGATGATAAACCGGAAAAGAGAAGCCCATTGCGTAATCTCGAAAATGACGCCAAAGAAGGATCTGGTAACACAGATGCATCCAAATCGGACATTACAGATAGAAGTAAAGACAGTAAGGCTGTGGCTGACCAGCAACCGAATAAATCTGAAGTGTCCTCGACAAAGATGAGAATAAGGTTACGAAGGAGCCTGTCCCAACAACGACTGACTCGTCAGGTCAGGAGAAGGCCGAATGCAAGGATGACGTGGTTGGAGATGTCCACAAAGAGTCATCATCGACAGACAAAGAACAAACCACAAAGCCCACTGATGACGGCAAAGCTGCAAATCCAGATAAGGCAGATGAAAAGCCAATCGATGCTGGTTCAAAAGATAAAGAATCGCGTGACAAAGATGCGTCTAAAATCACAGAGAGACAAGAAAAGTTGAAGGAATCAGAGACTGATCAAGACAAAGTGTCGCAAACAAAGGATATCAAGTCGGGAAAGTCTTCACCGAAAGGAAACGGCTCGAATTCGTATGCCAAACTGAAAGACGCAAAATGTGAGTCGGCAAAAGATGCGGAGTTGAAGACAAAAGAGGGAGACTCGGGCATCGCTAAGGAAGCGGATTCAAAGAAGTCGGAAGATTCTAGCATCGTAAAAAGCATGAGCCAACCAAGAGTGAAGGATCAAATAAGATCGTCACAGACGAGTCGGCAATGGATGGCAAGTCCAGCAGTATCGAAAAAGATAAGTCTGATAAAATCGAAGTTGCAAATGTCGAAGTCAAGCAGAACGGAGAGCCTGAGCAAAAAGATGAAAACGAGCAAAAAGATCAGCACAAAGATGAAAACCAGCAGAAAAATGAAACCAGCAACAAGAAAATGACGAAGTTAAAGAACGGAAAGAAGAAATCGTCCAAAAGAAACAAAAGGACATGGTAGTACAGTCAGATAACGCGAATGAACCAAAGCGAGAAGCCGATACAGTAGTTAAATAAAAAAAGAGCGCGTAAGCTGTGATTTATTCTGCACGAGTCTCTTAACAGTATGAATGAATC
Organism: Doris montereyensis; assembly: GCA_037039925.1. Lineage (NCBI taxonomy): Eukaryota > Metazoa > Mollusca > Gastropoda > Nudibranchia > Dorididae > Doris > Doris montereyensis. The sequence goes on from JAXRKP010000083.1 coordinate 445,061, forward strand.
GTCAGACCCAAGAAAAGCTTATAAATAATTATTTTCCACAAAAAAATACTAACATTGTTGATGAAACTCTATTGTGATAATAATAATAATAATAGATATCAATTACTCGAAACAAAAAAACAAAAAACAAGAAACAAGAAAAAACAAAACAAAAAACAAGGCCTGGTGGGGGGGCTCTAGGTGGCAGCCCCACCATCTACCAAGGGTACAGTGGGCTAATCCCCTGCTTATCCAAAACAAAATTGATTCAAAGAAATAAATACAATATACCCGGGTTGACCTTTCAACGACGAACATGGAAACAAATACGGACTGTCATCTTTGGAACATTGAATATTAGGGCAATAAATGGAAAAGAGATAGAATTAGCTGAAGAAAGGGAAAAATTCAAATTAGATATTTTGGGCATTACAGAAACAAAGAAATAAGGACAAGGAATAGAAAATGTAGGACCAAATCATAGTTTATTCTTCTCATGAGTAGATGTCAAAGATAGAGCTAGAACAGAAGCAGGCCTCCTTGGGCATAGAAGGCAGGAAAAGCTACTAGAGCGTTGGAAATGTATACGCTCACGGCTATTAGAGGTAAATATTAAACCAAAAGGAAGAGAAACTAAATTATTAATAGCTTATAGACCAAACAAAGACAGAATAAAAGAACTATCGCCAAAGAGGAAGTGAGGAAAGCAAAACATGAATAATGGGAAGAGTTTGGACAAAGACTTCAAGAAAGCTATCAAGGACATCACAAGCTGTTTTGGGGGCCATGAAGAGCACGAGAAAAACCAAAGCATGCCCAATACGATAAATTAAGAATGCTAAAGGAGAAATAATGAAAGAAGACAGCAAAATCATGGAATCATGGAGAAAGTATTTTCAACAATTACATAATCCCTCCAGAACGTATGAAACAGGAAGTAAAGATCAATTAGTAAGAGTAACAAGTAATCCAGAAGAGACAGCTGAAGATGTAGATATATCAATGGAAGAAATTCAAAAAGCTATAGAAAAAGTGAACTTAGGACAGGTCCCAGGAGCAGATCAAGTTTATCCAGAAATTATTAAAAACCAAGGGAGAGAGGCAGACACACTATTACATGCCATATGCCAACAAGCATGGAAGTCCAAACAGGTGCCAGAAAAACTGGGAAAAGGGAACGCTAGTACCAATACATAAGAAAGAATCAACTTTGGAATGCTCAAACTATAGAGGTATATCAATACTTAGCATACCAAGAAAAGTGTATGCCAGGATTCTGGAAGGGAGACTAAGGAAAAGAGTAAAGGATCAGATTGAAGAATATCAGAGCGGACTTAGACCAGGAAGATGTGTAGACGACCATATATGTACAATCAGACAAATAATAGAAAAGTCCCTTGAGAGAACCAGTGACTTGCACCTGTGTTTTATTTACTTAAAAAAGGCCGTGAGGAAGGACGAACTATGGCATTCTTTAAAAGAACACAATGTAGAGCAAAATTTAATAGAAGCCATTAAAATAAACCAACATGTACGGTGAGATTAGCTGCAAACATATCTGACGAATTTGATGTAGATATAGGACTAAGCCAGGTTGTACCCAAGTCCTCTTTTGTTTATCACATTTATGGATTCAGTCGCAAAGGCATCCTCAAAATGAAGAAAATGAATGTAGGCTTGAGAAAGCTCAAACCAGTAAATGTATCAATGCTTTCATTTTGCTAATGATTTACTTCTGTTTGGAAAATCAGAAAATGACCTTCAGCCGAGTATCAACAATTAACTAAAAAAAGAAGATTGAGACTAAATGCAAAGAAAACCAAAACAATGCTAGTACCTAGGAAGCTAAACCACAAAATCTTAAATTGGGCAGGGGAGAGTTTAGAACAAGTTCAAAGCTACAATTACCTAGGAGTAATGATTAACTCAGAGGGAAAACTAAGAGAAGAAATCAACCAGAGAATCAAAAAGGCAATGATAACATATAACCATCTAGGAAAGGCATTTATAGGTAAACAAGAATTGTCAACAAAAACCAAAATGGCAGTATACAACACAGTTTATTGTCCTACTCTCCTGTATGGCAGCAAATCCTGGACCTTAGACAGTAGAGAATACTGCAGAGTACAAGCACCTGAAATGAAATATCTAAGAAGATTAGTAGGGAACACTAAAACAGAAAAAAATCATAAATACAACAATAAGAGATCAAACCAAAGCAGATGGTATAAAAACTAAGATAGAAATAAATCAATTGAGATGGTTTGGGCACGTAAACAGAATGAATGACAACAGAATAGCTAATGCAGTATACAGTGCTAAAGCCCAAGGTAAAAGACCAAAAGGCAGACCTCGTAGAAAGTGGGAAGAAAATATAAAAGAGGCATTAAAGCATAGAAATTTAACTTTTTTCGAAGGAAACAGAAAATGTTAGGACAGGACATCCTGGAGAAAGATCATTTGGGGCATCTGAACCCACACACCGAAAGGTAGAATGAGAACTGATAAAGAAAGAAGAAAGGTCTTTTAGAAAAAGTACAAAGACGAGCAATAAGGTTATTAAGAGAATTGCAACATGGTAATATGTCATATGATGAAAGATTGAAGTTTCTCCACGTTCTCTCTCTAAAATACAGAAGAAAACAATTGTGTGAAATTGTTCATGGTATAGACAATATAGATTATACATCATTTTTCAACTATTCTCATGTAAATTGTACTCGCGGAGTTAGATTACAAAAAAAAGTTCTACGTCTGTTAGGCATAATTGTTTTGATTATTAAAACAGTCAAAGCATGGAATAGTTTACAGTTCAAAACAAAAAATTCAAAAAGTACTAATGCTTTTAAAATGACATTGATAAGTTCTATAATTTAAAATACGTGTATGATGAATGAATTTGTCCTGATTGGTTATTGTAGTTTCAATCCTTTTTGAAACTCCGTGATTGTATTAAGATTCATGGGGCATTTAAAGGTCAAACGGTGGCGTCGGTGGCCGAGCAGTGAGGCTGTTGGACTGGGGATCACAAGGTCCCGGGTTCGAATCCTAGCAAAGCTAGATCCTACGTTGTGTCCCATGGGAAAGACACTCTAGACGTACTTTCCCCATTTTACCGAGGTGCAAAATGGATACAAGCATTAGCTTGTCATGGCTAGGGGGTGATTATTATCCCCTGTTCCGCTTCATGCTATTGAAACCGTGATAAGCTCTGGCTCTATGAGCCGTAACGGCTTTGACGGAACTTTTTTTGCTAAAGGTCAAACAACCTTTCTAGCATCTGACACGATATGATATTATGTATGATAGGGATACATGTAGATACATATTATAAATTTGTATACAGAGAGAAGGGAGAGAGATAAATACATAAATATATAAATATATAATTATATGTAAATATATATATATTGATATTACTTTATACATATATAGATATGTAGATATATATTGATGTATAGATGTAAATCAGATAGATCGACATTAATGAGCTATAGAGATATAGATATGTTATATATAGAGGCGTATAGACATATAGATAATATATATATATATATATATATATATATATATATATATATATATATATATATATATATATATATATGTGTGTGTGTGTGTGTGTGTGTATATACATAAGCAAGATAGAAAGATATATTAATAGACAGACATACAGGCAGATAGACAGACAGACAGATAGCTGGATAGATTTTGCACACTATCGCATTGATGGAAAAACATAGACATGTCTGGAATTGATGGATTGATGAAACAAGTATCGATGGCAGTAAGGTAAGAGTGTGGTTATCTGAAGGTACAGAGACAAGTGCAGGTATTGTCTGTAAATTCCTCATCCAGCCTTATCATTACATTTCTCCACAAACAACGCACTTCTACCGGATGACCGCAATAAAGCCCCAAACAAAACAGACCCCAAAGACAATGTATTGAACAAAAAGGCTTGCCCTGAAACAAAATCTAAGATAATGGGCTAAAACACTAAGAATCGATTTTCACCCCGTCAACGGCGACTTTTGGATGACGAAGTTCGGTTTTTCCAATCCCTAACAGACTGCAGACTTTGGGCTGACGTGGCCAGAAAGATATTTGTAAGTTGGATTCGTCGGTAAACCAGACGTCATCCAGGACGTTGTTGAGGAACCAGTTGCACATCTGGACCCAGAGAGCTTGATCCTCGTTTCCGAGCCACTGCTTCACCTGGATGGTGTAGGTCCGTAGACTTAGATCTAGGCGCAGGATTTTACGAAGGGATTCTCTTTTGATGTCAATTTCATCTGACCGCCTTCGGAGGGATGTCTTCGGCTTTGACATCGACGGGTTCACGGGTCATTTCAAGTTGCAGTTAGATGGTTCTCGATTGAATGCCTACACGACGATGTCTGTCGGATTGCGTAGGTCTTTGTGGGGCACTTTAAAAAATCAAAAATTTTCGTTCGTCATTCGATCTGAGTTGATTCTACAGTTAGATGATATACTCCAAGTTCTTTCGAGAAACCAAATTCAGTTTCAAGATCATTATTCAAAAGAGTTTGGTTCTCGATCGTTTCAGATCATTCTATTAAAATATGGTAAAAGACCGTGAGGCTAAATGTGAATTACTATTACGCCCCACTCATTCTGCCAAGTTAAGGAACCTCCAAAATACATCACCATTGACAACGAGGATTGAGCATGACGCATTCATGTTACACAACGCTGCCTTCCTGAGTTAGTCGAGACAAACCAATCGTTGCAACTAAAAAAAAGTGTCCCTAAGACAAAATTTCTCGAACGTTCTTTCATCTTTTCGGCCCCAGCTATATGGAATTCTTTGTCCGTTAAAACTAGAAATTGTACAACCCTTCCTTCCTTTGAACAATCGCTTGAAACATAATTGTTCCGCTCCACTTTCGACTCTCATAATATTTAACTTATTGGGGTATTTTCTTTTAAGGGTTTGGTGTTTTATTGATGCATGGTATCTTTAACACTGTGATGTATATGTAATTATTCTTAGACCTCTCAGTTTGACTTCATTAACTATTATTATACTTTTATATACGGATATTTTTAAAACTGACATTTAGACCTAACATGGGATGAGAGGGATTGGCACCTGCAACGTGTGTGTGTATGTGTGTGTGTGTGTGTGTGTGTGTGTGTGTGTGTGTGTGTGTGTGGCGCACGCGTGTATATGGCCATCTTGTAATTAGCACATATCGTCATTTAGGTACTGTTCATCTTAATTGTAACATTCTTCATCTATGCACATGGCATGATTTTATAGTAATCGTAAATAGGTAAGCTATTTTATGATGTATGTATTGGCCTTTGTAAAGCGCAACTGAGCATGACCCTCATGGATAGGGATGCTATATAAATTTTACCTAATTGATATTATTATTATTATTATCATCATCTTCATCATCTTCATCATCATCATCATCATCATCATCATCCTCATCATCATCATCATCATCAGCAAGAAACAGCAGCAGCAGCAGGCATCATCATCATCATCATCATCATCATCATGATTATCAATGTTATTGTTATTGTTATTGTTATTGTTATTGTTATTGTTATTGTTATTGTTATTGTTATTGTTATTGTTATTGTTATTGTTATTGTTATTGTTATTATAGTTATTGTTACTGTTCTTCTTCTTCTTATTATTATTATCATCATCATCAACATCATCCTCATCATCATCATCTTCATCATTATCATCATCATCATCATCATTATTATTATTATTATTATTATTATTATTATTATTATTATTATTATTATTATTATTATTATTATTATTATTATTATTATTATTATTATTATTAGTAGTAGTAGTAGTAGTAGTAGTAGTAGTAGTAGTAGTAGTAGTAGTAGTAGTAGTAGTAGTAGTAGTGATGGTAATAGTAGTGGTAGTGGTAGTGGCTGTGGCAGTGGCAGCGGCAGTGGCAATGGCAGTGGCGGAGGCGATGGCGGTGGCGGTGGCGGTGGAAGTGGTAGTGGTAGTGGTAGTGGTAGTGGTAGTGGTAGTGGTAGTAGTAGTACTAGTAGTAGTAGTAGTAGTAGTAGTAGTACTAGTAGTAGTAGTAGTAGTAGTAGTAGTAGTAGAAGTAGTAGTAGTAGTATTAACACAACCAGTGAATCAAATGACATAGATGACACGGAGACAGAAACGAAACACAACGAGAACATAGATCTACACCTCCTGACACATATATAACGTCAGACAGCCAGGACAATGAAAAAACCCCAAGCACATGTGATGAAAATTCAATCCTGGAAAATCAACAGACTGGTAACAGCAATCACGCACGCCTCGCTGAACTGTAATAAAACAAGCGCCGAGATATCAAAAATCAAGAAAGACACAGAACTGCTTACTACACAGCCAGATTGCAACAATGACTATTTAGACAGATTTCAAAGGACACGTGCTATTCTTGCAGGTCTCCTTATTGAGTATTGCGTTCCATATCAAAGGATAACAAATTTTATCGCTAAGAACAGTACAGACGACAGCCCTGATACGACAATGCGACAATGCCATCTGCGTAAGTGGCATGATGACAAGATCTTCACATTGGAGGACTGCAGCTATAGAGGATACGTGCATAATATTCTAACATTACTACCCCATCTTGAAAGTCTGATCTGCAAAAATTGAATTTATAATAAGCACAATAGAGACGAAACAAGTTTTGGAGCCCATGACTTATATATAATATGCCTAACTTCTCAAGTTAACCTTCTTTTATCTTTTGTAATTCTAAGATCTGCCATAGTTTGATTGCTGATTCCTGAGGGAAGTCCTTTTTTGTTTGCCTTTTATTTGCCCTTGTTTGAAGAATTAGTATAACCATGTCATTTTCACCATGAATACATGACCAGCTGAAATAATCTCTTCATAACATAATGTGTTAATTAAATTTGTTAAATAAAATAATTTTTTAAAAACTAAAAGAAAAAAGAAAAAAAAGAAAGAAAACTTGTTTGAACCCTGAAATTATTGTCTTGTTAGTGGAATCGTCAGGCAGTCCTGAGCCCACCGCTTATGGGGGATGAGGTTAACACAAATAATCGATTAATCAATTTTTTATTTGCATACATGATAAAGAAAAAGGAAAAGATTATTTATAGTTCAGATCCCCGAAGCAAATGCTCGTTCATCGTCTTAACATCATAAATCATCATTTCATTTAATAGTACGTCTAGTATTTCTTAACTCGCTGGTATCCGATACTTGATATCTGGTATTTAGTATCTAGTATTTGGTATCTGGTATTTGGTATCTGATATTTGCTATCTGGTGCAGCCACCTGTTAAGCGCTTCGTTCTGACACTCCGGCTCTTTTTCTGTGCCCATACCTGAGCACACATTATCGCCTGAACCAAGCGAGAAAAAAGAGCTATCGGTAACTACATTTCACTTTCACAAGAAAACAAACAAATACG
>JAXRKP010000083.1:457500-460000 GCA_037039925.1 Doris montereyensis
TCTCTCTCTCTCTCTCTCTGTCTGTATGTCTGTCTTTCTCTCTCTCTCTCTCTTTCTCTCTCTCTCTCTCTCTCTCTCTCTCTCTCTCTCTCTCTCTCTCTCTCTCTCTCTCTCTCTCTCTCTCTCTCTCTCTCTCTCTCTCTCTCTCTCTCATTCTCACATTCTCTCATTCTCATTCTCTCTAAACACACACACACAAACACACACACACACATACTCTCTCTCACTCCCCCCTCTCTCTCTCTCTCTCTCTCTCTCTCTCTCTTTCTCTCTCTCTCTCTCTCTCTCTCTCTCTCTCTCTCTCTCTCTCTCTCTCTCTCTCTCTCTCTCTCTCTCTCTCTCTCTCTCTCTCTCTCTCTCTCTCTCTCTCTCTTTCTCTCTTCTCTCTCTCTCTTTCTTTCTTTCTCTGTGTGCACACATGTTAGTGTTGGATTTCATTATAATTCACATCGATGGTAACATCACGCTTTTGAACTTTCACATCTGTTGGAAATGTCAAGAGAGTTTCTAATGTTGGTCTTCGAAATACTATAAAAGAAACACATGCGAATAATCATTCCTAAAATTCATTACTTTATAATAAGGACACGGAGAGGAAAATAATACTTCAATTAAAACGAAGAAAAGGAATAAGACTCGTAGTTAGAATAGTATTTCCCTATCATTTTCATCCTTGTTTTGATAGGTCTTAATAATTAACCCAGCCACCTTTTGACTAAAGTTCAGTTCAACGATAACACTAACATATTATGTGGAATTATACATCTAGGGAAACGAACTGTGGCCAGTAATAAAGATATGTGCTGCTGACGGGATGAATTTTTAAACTTAGGCTAACACTACTAACAGGTTGGTTGGAATGAAAATGCATACATTGAATGAGTGCACTGTTAAAGCTATACGTGTAATCAAAGACAGGAACTGAAAACATGTGAACCCTAAGCTGTCATGGGGTACTGTATCAGTGTCGGCCCTACTTTGATGTCTACGATGAGTGAATAACAAGCCATACCTTGGCACTCTAACTCTGAACTACGCAAAGACACAGTGCACAGAAAACGATTTCAATACGAAGCTGTACGCATTTTAATATTATGTACAACCTTGATAACATATACATTGATTGAAACAGTTGTTTTTAGAGATAATTATAGAGATATATAGTTAGGATTGTAGATTAATGGGTAGATGGAAGGATTGATAGACAGGGGATTAGATGAAAGATGGAAAGCTAGTTAGATGCAGAGATAGATGTATGTATTGATATAAATAAATGACAAAATCTATAATTGACAAACATCCTATCATCTGTACAATTGTTGAATAACATACGCTTACCAATCTGAGTATACACACATACACCAAAAGAAAAACCCAAACAAAAACAAACAAAACAACAACAGAAACCAACAACGAACAAGCAAACAAAAAACAACAACAAAACAACAACAAAAAACAACAACAAACAAACAAAAGAACGAAAACAAAAACAAAACAAAAACAAACAAAAAACTAGAAAGAAAAAGAAAAAGAAGAGAAAAGAAGAAAAGAAAAAGAAGCTTAAATGGGAATATTGCTGTTCTCACACTCTTGTACTTGTCTGCTGCCTTTGACACAGTCGATCATACTATGTTGTTATATCGGCTGTCAGTCAAATTTGGCATTACAGGCACTGTCCTCGATTGGTTTGAATCCTATCTTACAGGTAGAACCCAATCTGTATCCGTCAACAGAACTATCTCTGAAACACTCCCTGTAAAGTATGCTGTCCCCAAGGTTCTGTTCTCGGCCCAATTGTATACACTTTGTACACTCTGTCGTTGAGTCAGATCATTAGAAAGCATGACATCCATCATCACATTCACATGTATGCAGATGATATCCAGCTTTACAAAGATGTATCTCTAAAACACCTTGATTCACTCAAAGTGGACATTAAAAGGTGCAGTCTATCTATCAAATCATAGATGACAATAATAAACTGAAGCTAAACGAGGAAAAAACTGAGGTTCTTTTAAGTTCCACGGACTCAATTTTTTTTTTTAATGGACCTCAAATCCATTAATATTGCTAACGTAAGCGTATCCTTTTTAAATTCGGCCAAAAGTCTGGGAGTCTTTCATTACAATACATTTTTAATGGACCACCAAATTGAGCACACTGTAAAAATAATAAACATTGAGCTGCGCAAGATTTCACACAAGAATCTATCAAAACGCTTGATGTGTCCTTAGTTCTGTCCTAAATGGACTACTGCAACTCTTTATTTGCAGGTCTCACAGATGCGAGGATAAAAAAACTCTAGAGGGTACACAATTGTGCGGCAAGGTTGGTTGTTGGGAAGACCAAATTCGACAGTAGTTCCAGAAATTTGGTGAAATCCCTTCACTGGCTTCCAGTAAGGGCAAGAATTGTTTACAAGATTTGTCCTTTTTGTTACAAAGCACTGCAGTCTGCTGCCCCTATCTACATTCAAGATCTGCTCTTCCCATATGAACCG
>JAXRKP010000083.1:465000-535000 GCA_037039925.1 Doris montereyensis
GTACCAAACGAAGACACAACCAAAGAAGAAAAAGATATCTTTGAAAACGACTTACAAATAGCTGCAGAGAATCTTAAACCCAAACAGGAACTAAAATGGTTTTAGGCCACAATGTAGAAACATCAGGAGGAGTAATCGGTAACGAAGGAGAGACAACAACTTCTTCAAATCGAAAGAGAATAATAAATTTTGCCTAAAGAATAACATAAAAATATCCAGCACGTTTTTTTCTCATACAGATATCCACAAATATACAAGAGTAAATGAAGACAGATGCGAAAAGTCAACCATAGACAATGTAATAGTTAGCAGCTCCCTTTTTTTACAGTACGATGGACGCAAGAGTAAACAAAGGAGCTGAAATATTTAGTGACCATCACCTAATGATTGCTAAAATGAGATTACTGACTGAAGAGAATAAACAAAAAAGGAAAGAAAAGAGAGCTACTCAAATCAAAATAGAAGAACTAAATAAACCAATAGTAAAACAGATATACCAATCTAGGATAAAAAAAAATGTATAATTGAAAGGCAGATGGATCTGAATGATAGCACAGTATAAGAAAAGTGGCAGATGTATAAAGAAACACTCCTCAGTTGTACTGAAGATGTATGTGGCAGGAAACAAATTAAAGGAGATAGGAAAAGAACAGCATGGTGGAATGAGAATGTCAAGACTAAGATAAAAAAAAAGAAAAGAAGGATGCCTGGAAAAAATACTTGCAAGCAAAGAGACAAGAGGATAGGATAGATTATGGGAGTAAAAGAACTATCGCCAAAGAGGAAGTTAGGAAAGCAAAACAGGAACAATGGGAAGAGTTTGGACAAAGACTTCAAGGAAATCAAAAGTTGTTCTGGGGAGCAATGAAGAGTATGAGAAAGACCAAAGCATGCCCAATATGACAAATTAAGAACGCCAAAGGAGAAATAATGAAAGAAGACAACAAAATCATGGAAACATGGAGAAAGTATTTTCAACAAGTACATAATTCCCCCAGAACATATGAAACTAGGAGTACAGATCAATTAGTAAGAGTGACTAGTAATCCAGTTGAGACAGCTGAAGATGTAGATATCTGAATGGAAGAAATTCAAACAGCTATAAGAAAAGTGCAATTAGGAAAAGCCCCAGGAGCAGATCAAGTTTATCCAGAAATTATTAAAAATCAAGAGCGAGAGGCAGACAAACTACTACATGCAATATGCCAACAAGCATAGACGTTCAAACAGGCGCCATACGACTGGAAAAGGAAACGGTAGTAACAATACATAAGAAAGGATCAACTGTGGAATGTTCAAACTACAGAGCGATTTCATTACTTAGCGTACCAGGAAAAGTGTATGCCAGGATACTGGAAATGAGACTAAGAAAAAGAGTAGATGATAAGATTGAAGAACATCAGAGTGGATTTAGACCAGGAAGAAGTGTACAAGACCACATATTTACAATCAGACAAATAATAGAAAAATTCCTTGAGAGAAACATTGACTTACACTTGTGTTTTATTGACTTAGAAAAGGCATTCGGCACTGTGACGAGGGACGAACTATGGCATTCCTTAAAAGAACACAATGTAGAGCAAAATTTAATAGAAGCTATTAAACGCTTTTATAATAAGCCAACATGTGCAGTGAGAGTAGCTGGAAACGTATTGGAAGAATTTGATGTAGATATAAGAGTAAGTAAGAGTTGGGTCCTTAGTCCTCTTTTGTTTATCAAATTTATGGATTCAGTTGCAAAGGCATCCTCAAAAATGAGGAAAATGAATGTAGATATATGGAAACTCAAACCTGTAAATGTAGCAATGCTTTCATTTGCTGATGATTTAGTTGCGTTTGGAAAATCAGAAAGTGACCTTCAGTCGAATATCAACATGATGAATAATGAAGTAAATAAAAGAGGAATGAGAGTAAATGCAAAGAAAACCAAAACAATGCTAGTGACTAGGGAAGCTAAAACACGAAATCTTAAATTGGGCAGGAGAATTTAAAACAAGTTCAAAGCTACAATTATCTAGGAGTAATGATTAACTCAGAAGGAAAACTAGGAGACGAAATCAGCGAGAGAATCTAAAAGGCAATGACAATATATAACCATCTAGGAAAGGCATTTGTAGGTAAACAAGATTTGTCAACAAAAACCAAAATGGCAATATACAACACAGTTTATTGTCCTACCCTCCTCTATGGCAGTGAAATCTGGGCCTTAGACAGTAGAGAATGCAGTAGAGAACACGCAGCTGAAATGAAATATCTAAGAAGAGTAGTAGGGAAAACTAAAAGAGACAAAAACAGAAACACAACAATAAGAGATCAAACCAAAGCAGATGGCATAAAAACTAAGATAGAAATAAATCGACTGAGATGGTTTGGGCATGTAAACAGCATGAATGACAATAAAATAGCTAAATCAGTATACAGTGCTAAAACCCAAGGTAAAAGACCAAAAGGCAGACCTCGGAGAAAGTGGGAAGAAGATATAAAAGAGGCATTAAAGCAAAGGAATTTTAATTTTTATGGAAGGATGTTAGGACAAGGCAGCCTGGAGAGAGATCATTTCGGGCATCTAAACCCATACACCGGAAGATAAAATGGGAATTGATAAAGAAAGAAAGACAAAGATCTGAATAAGGGGATGTTTCTTATAAAGATTAAATAAATACCCCCCCCTCAATAGATTTTGTTCTACTTCACCATCCTTACCGTCATCTTGTTGACATTGGACAATATATTATACATCTACATTGTAACAACACTGACCGTAGCTACGGTACTTTATAAAGATCACACTTTACGTAACTTATTTACTTAGTGCATAAACTATTCGTATTTCTACTAATCCTCGTAGATCATAGCATAATATAACGAGCTATATGTACGTCTACTCAATAACGAACTACAACATAGTCGATCAATGGATGAGCTGAAAGTTATTACACTATTATGATTTATCCTCAGAGATTATTATAGGACTCTAGCAGCATCTTATAACCAATAAAGAAACTTACCTCTTGTTAATGGCTCGTTCATCGTCTCGTGAACAGCTTGTTCAAATAACAGATTAAGTTGGAGACACACAATAAAGTTTTTTTTTAAAATTCGGATTACAGGGCAAACGGTAACGGTGGTTTTAACTGTTCCGGAGTGTTATACCATTTGACATGTACGTATCACGAACTAATACAACAGACTAGAAACACACCTTTTAGTTCTACCCACCGAAAATGTTTCCGTCCAACTCACGAATAAGACAAAGCGCAATTCAACTCTGACTGATACGTAAGCTATCTTCTGACATGAATAAGATAAGACGCTGTTTTTGTTATGCTGTTCGTGTCATTTTCTATACCCTACGCAAAGCTGGAACAATTACATATAGGCGCAGATCAAATTTGTGACACCGGAGAAAAAACACTACTGATTTACTGTCTGCCTCAAAAATACTGATGGAAAAATGTAAAGAGAACAAGAAGAAATGACACTGTGTATTCGTAGACTTCGTAAAAGCACATGACATGGACAGTGTTCCAAGATAAGAGATGTGGTACAGCACGATAAATTAAGGTGTAGTAGAGGAGTATGTGAAGGCGGTTCAAGATATGAAGTTTGAAGGCAGTGCAACAGCAGTTTGGTGCTCAGTTGAGGTTACAGATGGCTTCCGGGTGAAGGTAGGATTGCACCAGGGATTGGTCCTCAGCCCGTTCTTGTTTGCTATAGTGATGGACGGGTTAACAGATGAATTTAGCTAGGAAGACCCATGGTCAATGATGTTTGCAGATGACATAGTGATCTACAGCGAGTCAAAGGAGGATCTGGAGGCAGTGGTGGAGAAACGCATTAGAAAGAAAAGGAATGAAAGTCAGTAGAAGTTAAACAGAATACATGTGTGTAAATAAGAAAACTGGGGTAACTATAACACTACAATGAGAAAAGGCGATAAGGGTAGACGAGTTAAAGTACATAGAGTTAACTGTGCAAAGCGATGGAGCGAGTGTGGGAGAGAGGTAAAAACGAGAATTCAGGCTGGATGGCATAGATGGAGGAAAATATTGGGAGCGATTGTGACACTAAGATATCTGCAAAAATGAAAGGGAATGGTTATAAGACAGTAGTTCGTCCAGCAATGATGTACGGTCTAGAAAATGTTGCCCTGACAAAAAGACAAGAAGCAGTCACTGAGATGAAGATGTTGTGGTTCTCCTTGGGTGTGTCAACATTGGATAAAATTCGAAATGAACACATCCGATGGGAAACCCAAATAGGTAGTTTAGGGGGCAAAGTTAGGGAGGGCAGGTTGAGATGGTGCGGGCATGTAAAGAGAAGGGATGGGGAGTAGCCTATATCGGACATCAGATATTGCGGATAGATATACCGGGCAGGGGGAAGAGGGGAATACCAAAAAGATGACATATGGGTATAATACAGGAAGACATGAATACTGCCGGTGCGAGGGATGGAGACGAGCAGGATAGGAGTAATAGGACGAAGTGGAGAATGGTGATCTGCTGTGGCAAATAGCAACCCCGAACGGATACAGCTGAAAGAAAAAGAAGAAGATATACATCCTTACTTATATGTGTAAGAATCGATCTTCTCGTGTATGGTCCTGTGTGTGAATACTGTGAGTGAGTGAGAGAGTGAGTGCGTGTGTTTGTGTTTTCACATTGTACAATGTAACTGGATCCGACCTCATCCCGACCCCCCCCCCCCCCTTCTTGGAAGGCGACCCGCAGACACTGCACTACAATTACGACTACCAAATCCACGCTTTTGAAAGACGCAAAACTCAAATTACATCTTCTCTGACCCAGAAAACCATTTCGTAATGCTTTTGCTCTTCGATTTCTTAATGCAACCCGGGAGGGGGAGGGGGGGCGTGCGCGGTTTCATCAGTTGAGATGCCTTGCTTTCTTTTTTGTTCCTTATCTTTTAAAAGGACAGGGTGATTTATTTTTGCAAAACTAAACATACCGTTCTTTAGACATAAAAGCAAGAATAGCAATGACCCCAATGTTATTGCATCAAGCAGAGTGCTGGGTTATACTTATACTACAAATACCCGCCATTATTTTCTCCTTTCACACCCTTCTCTCGCATTGAAATTATTTGAAACCATGCTCACACTAACTCACTGACGGATGGTGAGATGAGATTCAAGGGAGTGCACTTTCTCCCGTTTGTTTTCGCAAAGGAGGAGTGAATTAAAAGGAAAGAATAAAATCGAAAGACAAGTAAACAATGGCTAAAAACGTGCGTTTCTCTGATCAATAGAGCTATCAGAACTAAGTCTTAAGTCACATCCAAGACATTAATGAATGTTTTGTTCATCTGGTGGGAATCCATTGTCATGAGATAAAGATCACGGGCATACATTTAGGAGCTGCTGTAATTACTCAGATACATGACCGCAAATTTATGATTACAGAAGGGGGATAGTGTGTGTATGTGTGTAAGTGTGTGTTTGTGTGTGAAATAGAGGGGATAGAGAGAGAGAGAGAGAGAGAGAGAGAGAGAGAGAGAGAGAGAGAGAGAGAGAGAGAGAGAGAGAGAGAGAGAGAGAGAGAGAGAGAGAGAGAGATTAATCATCCAAGACACTAATGAAGAAAGCGGCCGTTGAACTTTTATTCCTTGACATAATAATATTAATAATAATATTATATCGAAGAATTATAATTATTTGTATGTCGTAAACGAAGCCAATTAACTCTTTTATAATTAAGTTATGTCTATATAATGTCGTATCTGTGCTGATACATGTGTCACGAAAAGAGATGGGAGTAATAAAATGTATGATTTAATATGTTAATGCTAATAATGTGTTTGGCAACGTACTGGTAGCCGATTCCGTCTAGTGAGAGATTCCATGTTATCTCTCACACAAAACACAGTAGAATATAACATGTATACTTGTGTTTATGTATTACATCGCTCATGGAAAAGAAACAAAATTCAGTAAACATTAAAATTTAAATGTAATCAAATAAGGATTCTTCTAACTTTAATAATTTAATGAGTGTGTACCAAATATCATTGCAGATTTGATTCGTTGCCAAAACACTTTATTGGTCAATTGTTAAGAAATCTTTAAAAAAAAAAAAGTAGAAGTAGAGTAGAAGCCTTTTTCGAGAGGACGTAACTTGTGGAGTGTTTATTTATTCAAATCAATTTTCGAAATCACAGGTAGCGATTTCCCGAAATCCAAAGTTCAAAAGAAACATAGCAAATAAATATGCTATTGTTGATATTGATATACAATCCATTTAAATAATTCATTTTGTTTTCAAACACAAACCATATCGACGTGCGCGTGTTGCGTTTCGCTTTCACAAAATTACTGGCTGTGAAAACTGTTACCGGTGTTTCACGTACATTGTATTTGCCACTGCCACTGCTACTCTGACGGTCTCCGCTATTTACTCTCTGCTTTTCTTCTTCTACTTTTGACTTGACACACAGGCTGCACTGATAGACTCTTCTTCTTTCCATTCAGTCTTTTATCTTGCAGTTTCCTCGGGTGTGTGTGTGTGTGGGGGTCACGGTAGTCCATAGATAGGTGTCGCTCGCCTGTTGCGAGGTCGTCCCCCTACGAGTTGAAATATATTTTCTCGAGCTAACACCCCCCCCCCGTCCTTCGCCGCCCCAAATGGATCCAGGTAGGTGGATCCAGACCTAATCCGAGCAGAGACAGACGATACATTACAAATGAGGTTCTGTGTGCAGATCACAACAGTCTGTGTCTGGTGTTGAAGTCCCTTTGGCTGTCCCCCAGCACAAATAACAATCCTACCAAAAACACCTTAGTTATGATCGTGAGGGTGGGTAACACTGGTAAAACCTAATCCTCTTAATCCTGATATCAACGCATATGGTGGATGGGGTAATTTGGATGAAACGAACAGAATTCTTCCACGTTTACTACTAATACTATTATAACACCTTGTTTTCATTTCCCCCAAATCTTGTTTAATACATTACGCCATTTTATTTAATAAGATCTATAGCGATTGTTAGCTTCTAAAAAAAACCAAGTCAAGTGATTCATATTCAGATATATCGGCACAAACGAGTCGTAAGTCCATGCAGTTCAATTTGTTGGTTTCGTTAAAATGTATCGCGTTCGCCATATGCGGTGATCTCAGTGTGAGTTAATATGAAAGACATGTGAAAGAGTAAAATGAAAGTAATAGGACCTACCTACCAACATGTGCAAACCGCCCATTTGGAGCTCAGAGCCAGAGGAAGGACCAAGTTGAACTGCTGTACTTTTTGTTTTCATGAAAAGCTATGTTTAGAGAATATTTATCTCCAATTACAAGACAAAACAAAACGAATACTAACAAACAAAACAAAACACCCAGCATACACTTAATGACAAACAAACCCGAAAAAACAACAAAATAAGCCACAGCTTTTCAAGGCCAGGTCGGTGGATGGACACCAAGCTCCATCAGCAGAGAGACGGGCGCAAAACGGAGTTTTGTGTAGTTAAAGAACAAACAAAAAGAGCTCCATAGAGAGCACGTTTTGTGCATGTTAAAAAGAACCCATGACCCCGTGCAGTCACAACAAAATCAAATACCAAAACAGAGATCACTTCGTGTGTAGAGCACAACGTTTTGTGCATGTTAAAGAACCCATGACTGTTTACATGGCAGTCCCAGCAAAATCAAACAGCCTACCAAAATCTCCGAGATCACTTTAGTTGTGGGTGTGGGTAAAATCAAATCAAATTCTATCTGTCCTGAACTGCCTTCCAGTTCCAGTCTCCCCCCCCCCCCCCCCCCCCCCCACGACCTTATTGGGCTGTGGTGATAATAATAGTGACAAATGACAAATGACAAATGACATGCCGTAAGCTGTTGCTACCGTGCTGTTGTTATCTTATCATGAAGATTCGCCACAAGCATTTTTTTCGTTTTGTTGCTGAACACCAAATAATTGAATTTCTACATGTCATACTACACATTCTTCGGTGTAGTTAGATTCAGTATAGTGATTGCACTCAGCGACTGACCTATTTGCACTATATTATATTACATGTATTATCAGCGTATATGAGCTGGAAGAAAAACACCATAGACGTCCCATAAGCAGGATATGTGTGGGAAATCATCGTTGTACGGTAATTCAACGACATATGAAAATACCGACTGCCAAACAAAAAAACAATACATCAAAAGAACAATATCTACCTTAAAAAAGAACACAAACCAACAAAATGAAACAAAACTCATTTCAACAAAATAAAAAGTAAGACCCCTTAAGACCTTTAGTTAAACTGTGTTTATTTGTACTGCCTTACTTATAATATGAAGATGTACAGATCAAAACAGAAAGAAAAAAAAAAAGAATGCCGAAAAAAATCTAAAATGTTCTTATTTTTCAATCTCTCTCACCTCATCCTCCACTTCCCTCTCTTTAAAAAAAAGGAACAATCTGATGTCTGCCATCCAGCACCACTCCCTCCCTCCCTATCTCAAATATAACAAAAAGTTCCTAAAAGCAAAACAAACAAAAAAACCTTTAAAAAGATAATTAAACCCACCAGTCATTACCTGACGTATAAATCTAATTTGAATACATTACATGTACAATAAAATATCTTTGTAATATTGTTACTTGTTCCCACAAAGAGCAACAAACATATTTTAAAAAAGAACAAAAAGAGGTACAGTAAAGTTCTTTCAAGTAAGGCCATTACGACCCCTAGAGCCGGAGCTCATCCCGGTTTCTATAGCCTGAAACAGAACAGATGATAATAATCACCTCCTGAACAGGACGCTAGTCTGACACATGTTTTTACTCCCAGCCCAATGCTTGTACCCATTTGCACCTGGGCCAAGCGGGGAAATGCATGTTGTCTCGCTTTGCTAGGATTCGATCTCGTAACCTCATGATCCCATCCGACAGCCTAACCATTCCACACAAAAGACAAAGGAGAAACGACCAAAGCGGACCCTTACATGCTGTCATTGTTATTCACTTATCTTATAATATATAATGTCCTGTAGTCAAACTTAGAACTCAAGAACAAAAGAAAAAGAAAATTTGGCATCTGGAATGCTAGGAGAAAATGACAAATACACTCCATGTTCGTTTTCTGTTATTTAAAGAAGAAAAAAATTGAATTTAAGTGTTGCTATAAGTGTGGAGTTCAGACAAATAGCTTGAAACAGAAACAGATTAACATTCTAGCAATCATACTCCAACTAATGCCTCATGTTCTTTTTTCTTTCTTTCCTCACTTTGAAACAAAAATAAAAAAGAGCATATCTCTGAGAAAAAAAAAAAAAACCAATGAGAAAAAAATAACGTTTAAAAAAAACCGACATAAAAATACAACGTATGCATGCAGCAAAAGAAATAACAGATCCAAATTAATCATAAAATGTGGTAAAAAAAGAATCAAATTCAATTTGAACGTAAACTTTGAATAAACAATTAAAGCTTACGTAGTATGATAATTATTTTTGTAACGTAGGCAAAGTTGTACAGCTCTCAAAACTATCTTCCCCTCACAGAGGTGTCAGTTTCAAAAACATATCTTATTATACAAAATGGAATAATAAAATACACATGTTTCATAAACCCCCCCCAGAAAAAAACCAATACAGATTGTAAATAAATGTGTAGTTCCATTTGATGATACCATTGTACCTGATTCTCTCACTTCAAGATATGAACGATGTATCAATACTATCATCATGACGGAATGTGGGACCTGAGGTCGTGACTTCAAACAACAGAAGAGAATTAAAAAAATTTTTGTCTTAGCTCTTAAAAGCAGTGCTCAAATAGTTTTTTTTTAAATGGTGAGATTGCATGACAATTTTTTCAAATATGACATTGACATAACTTTTAAATCTTTTGATAAAATCTGAAATCTTAATGATAGAAAGAAAAATTGTTGCATAGTCACATTATTGTTTATATTATATTATATAATATATAAAGCTGAACGTCTCTAACTTTGATCTCTTATAACTCAGGAACCACTGCATGCACAACCTCTTTACTTCGCATGTAGATTTTAGATAGCCTGCTGTAGGTTCTAAATCTAAATGAATAAACTCTTGGATCAAGTCACTATTTTAATAGATTGGGAAAAGATGGTTTTGCCTACGATCCACAAAACTTTTATTGTTATCGTTACTCATTCCTTCATTTCCAGTCAATAGATCCGCCTTATCTAAGTATCGAATACTGTACCAGTACTTGATATCATCCTGCACCCGGTAACTTATTGTGTAGTTTATCATGGGAAAAAATGTGGTAAAAGAGTTATCATAATCATCATCGTCTACGGGCATGCTTGTTACATAACAAATGAACACAAATGAAAATCATAGCATTCCAAACTTTCATTTTTCAAATGTTAACGATAACATTGTGAAATAAGAAAAACATTGTCACTGTCTAATTTTACACAGCGACAAATTAAAATTTCTGATTCTAAAGCCAAACAAGGAAAAGATAATAAGTTTTACTTTCAGGTTGGAAATACAGCTACTCCAGTACAGACTACTGCCTATATCTTGACTTGGTGATGACAGAGATTCCAATCGATTTAAACCAAATAAACAACATGTTTTTTACTTGTACTTTGACCCAAGGTTGCAGTTGCTCTAAATTCAGTTATCCTTTCCGAATCAAAAAATGGTAAAATTTAAACTCATAGGGCAGGAATGTATTGACACT
Organism: Doris montereyensis; assembly: GCA_037039925.1. Lineage (NCBI taxonomy): Eukaryota > Metazoa > Mollusca > Gastropoda > Nudibranchia > Dorididae > Doris > Doris montereyensis. The sequence continues at coordinate 475,699 of JAXRKP010000083.1, forward strand.
TGATGAATAACACCTTCTAATAATAATATTGATGATACATGTTCTAATATTAATAGAGTTGATGAACAAGTATTGCAAGACGTACCATTGCTCTGGAAGAAAGAAACAAGAGAAAGTAAAGTTTTTTACAGTTACATTACAAGGTCACCACCTAGACAGGACACTTTTTTGTTGCAGGCTTCATCTCCACAGTAATACTGGTATTTACTTGCCACTTCCTGGAGTGGGTAAAAGTGTCCCACATGTTTTTCCAAGGATAAAATTGGTAAACCCACCGGGCAACACAAATATTCAAATTAATGACTTTAGCATGCGCGAGTCCAACTGTCTACCACTCAAGGTCAACGCCACGTGACAAAACATAAACAATAATTATTATGATGAAAGTTGCTTCCATTCGCTGCTAAAATAATAGAAAATATGATTTGGACGTGCGATATCCCAATGTTCTATGAGAATAAATGGGATATTACTTGAGAGCTGTGCACATGATACATTGTATTAATGAAAGATCGTCTACTGATTGAATCTGCTGTGGCGACCCTTAACAGGAATACCCGAAAGACGAAGAAGAAGAAGTCTACTGATTGAAAGAGCCCCATTTCATAAAATACGCTAAGTATTTCAAAAGAAATATTAACGGAAAATAAAAGTGTATAAATGGTGAACTTACATTTGTATTATACATATTGATATATGGATTGAAAGTTAATCTTTCTTTTCAGTTTTTATAATACAACAATAAAAAAATAATTACAGACTATAAGAAAAATATCTATAAGTAAAAAGTTATAACTTGTTCAAATCAGGGGTATGTTTTAGTACTAGACAAAAACTAGCAACAGATTGAAAAAAATTCTAGAACTGTATTAAGGTAGTCATTTAATTCCAATTCACATAGATTGTCAAAACAGATTTAGTATAAAAGAATTGCAAGTACTGCAATATTTGTATGATATTTGGATCAAGCTTCAACGTATCTTCATTCGGACGAAACACACTGAAACATGTTGGAAATTGTATTACATTCATCATTACTCTTATAATAAATACATTTTATTTACCATAAGGTTCCATACATGCTCCATGTGTGCTTTACTCGATTCGTTTTTTTCATCAGAGTTTGTTTAAACTAGGCTGTGCAAACAAAGGTAACAAGATATACAAAGAAGTATCATTCATCAGTCCTGTTATGTTCATGTAAACACTTAAAGTTAAAGACAAAAGAAAAAAATCTTCTTCAGCGCAGGACCCATGCTTGGACTCAATCTGTTGGATGGATTGTTCTCACAACATTCAATAACAAAACACACAATATACACAAATTGTATGTTGTACTTTTATCACTGAAAATCAGATCACGCAGAACGTAACATGAAATAACAACAAAGAAAATTTAGCATCAAAAAGAAAAAGCCCCCTCTGATGAACGAAAAAAAAAACATGTAACAATAAACAATAATCCCCCCCCCCCCCCCCAATGAAATAAATTAACAACTCAGGAGAAAAAGAAAGAATGTGAAGCAAATATTCAACAACAACAAAAATAATGAAGGAACAAAACAAAACAAAATTAAACATTTTTCAAAGATAACATAGCAATGAAATATGGGTGTACTTATTACATAGCGTTCTCATTTCTTTTTCTTTCATTAATCTAATCTTGCTTATTTTAGAATGATCATGATATAATATGCACATGATGTATTTCAAACAAGCTCATAATGTCAATACGATGTGCATACTATGTTTATTTTATTTCTATAATGTTATGTAGTAAATCAGCCATTGTAAATCGCCCAGAGTTTGTAAATCTATGAGATGTTGGCTCTCTATAAATGTACATTATTGTCATTATTATAATATAAAATTTATAAGTTTGGGAGAACAATCCACAAAAAGCCAATGGCAAATTGGACCAAAATAATATGCCAACAATAATACCATCCAAATAACTTGCTGGTTGTCACATTTTCCAGCACACACAACTTACAGAGAGCTGGGGCTAAATGGTCGCTGGGAACAAATTTCATGGAAATTAGCCTTGTTGTTATGGCACAATGATCCTTTGAGCTACGTGCTTCTTTTCTTCCATAAGCTTGTGAACAAAAACTACAACATAAGATTCTTATCTCTTCCTGTGAAATTATTAAAGGCAGTCTTAATTAAAACTGAATTATTCACACATGCTTTCGAAAGTTTACCATTCTTTGTGTCTGTATCATATATCATATTTTATTGTTTATATACAAACTGAATAATTGCTTTCATTATTTGTAAAATTGCAATTGTAACATTTTACTGTATAAAGTTTGATTGTCATTTCCTACTGTAAAGCGCCATGAGCTCTGTATGGTGAAAGCATGCGTTACATAAATTGAATCATTATTATTATCATTATTATCTATAAGTTTCTACAAGGTGACTAGCAAATGAATTCCTTGTAAATTGTGATAAAAAAACTGTTTAACTATCATCACAACATTGTTAATTATGTTTTTCCCCTTTGGCATTAATCATGAAAGTAAATAAAAGAGGAAACAGACATTTTCTGAAGACAATCTAGGATTCAAGTTGGTGATAACTGACATTGTGTGTGCTTGCCATTGACTTTTAAACTCAGTCGTGTATAATTTGTAAATTTACTCATGTATAATAATAAGGTAGACGGAATTGTGTTCTAGTTCTAATAAGAATATGACATCGAACAGCTTCAAATTTTATAGGCTTATAAAAGTCCTTTAAATAATACCAATAAAGGTATATATAAAAAAAAAATTAACAAGCAGAAAATTGCTATACAACTTATAGAAAAATGATGCATTTTTGTCAGTTCCTACCCAAACTGTCAAAAACAAAGAAATAATTAGGATGAAGAATATGTTATGGAGTACAATAATATAGTTCTCTATTTTAAGCACAGGAATAAATCAACAACTTACTAACAGAAAGAAAAGAAAGAATTAACTTTTGAATTTTGGCAGTAAGACATCACATAAGAGATTTCATGACAATCTGGAGATCAAAATGAAAACTTGACTTCCATAAACAAGAAAGGAAGCCGGCTTCCTCAAATCTATAAATTGTTGGCAGGACCATTTCAAACTAAAAAGATTAACAAACATAGAACTTTGTTTTTAAACTTTAAAAATTAGGACATTATTTATTTCTGATTAGCATATAAAACGAATGTTAAAATAATCAGTGAGAATTTGTAACGTAAACCATAAAGAAACCAACATATAAAGCACTGTAACATCAATGTTGAAAGGCTAGGAATTTCTCATCACAACTCTATACAACAATGAAAAGGAAACCTCATTAAACACTGTAACAACTAAAACCTCATGAAATGCTACAACATCTGAAACCTCATTCAATGCTGTAACAAACACTTTGTACCAATAATGAAACTGAACCATGGCCTAGAAAAAAATCCACCAACAATTGCGTCAAATAAAACTCTAGATGATGAAAAATATGTTGAACATAAAATAGCACAAGCAATAGGGAAACAACTCCAATATCATAATTGACGTAGTAAAAATAAAAGGAGCTATTCTAAAGATATCAACTTACTAAGACGAGGCTAACTATGCATTCTTTGGCCTTGCTTTAAAGAGAACGTCAATAACGGATTCATCAGCCAAAGTGGAAGTATCGCCAAGGTCTTCATCATTGATAGCAATCTTTCTAAGAATGCGACGCATGATTTTTCCTGATCTTGTCTTGGGCAATGCTGGAGCATTTTGGATAAAATCAGGTTGAGCAAATGGTCCAATCTTCGCTCTCACTGTGTGACAATGAATACAAGGGATGATGAAAAAAAGTTGACAGTGAAGCCATTAATATAAATCCCAAGTACATACCATTAAGCACATTAAAATATTTATTTGATAGTTTTTTACTGTATACATCTAATAAGAATGCTTATATCAACTGAGTGGGGAAGAATGAAAATGTATGCTTTTCAACTTTTCATTGATACGGTGAATATTCCTACAGAATATCATTCAACGAAGATTACAAAAAAAAAAAAATATAAACAAAGGCACCATTTCGTTCCTCCTCTGTTCTAGGCAGACAACAACAACAACAAAACTAAAACAAAACTAAAAAAACTTACCTTGTGCTGTTAACTCCTTCACTAAGCCATCTGAAAACACTTTGCCCTGCAACATAAAAGATAATCATAAAATTGTCTTTATATAAAGAATAAATTCTAAGAAGTAGCGGGACAAACTTTGTGAAAACTTTTTCATTATCAAAATGAAAGGATACAGCACACAATTTAGAAGACAACCAGACATAGGAAGGAAAGCAGCTAAATAAAAGTAAGAGTCAGAAGGGTTTTACGACCTGCTACAATGCTTTGAAAAGTAATACTAAAAATATAATCAAATATGAAACAAACAAAAATACGTATGGAAAATGTGATACAGTAGGTGGAAAGAGTAAAGAACAAAGCAGTTTCTATATTGTTGTTTTGTTTCTGTGTACCTCTTTGAGACTAACGAAGCAGTAGATACATTCTCCTTTAATGGGGTGAGGATGCGACACGGATGCTGCCTCAGCAACAGCATCATGCTCAATCAAAGCACTCTCTACTTCTGCTGTGCTTAAGAGATGGCCTGATACGTTAACCATATCATCAATTCTACCAGTGATCCATAAATAGCCGTCTTCATCTCGCTTAGCCCCTAATAGATCAGAAAAGGAAACACATCTCATTATGACAAGAACATCCTAAAATCAAATCTATACCTTGGATTTAGATCAAAAGGAAATCTCATCACCCACTCATTGACAAGAACATTTATTAATACCTTGGATTTTGACTCAATTTTCAAAATCTATCTCCCCATTAGTTATTAATAAAATCACTCACAATCTGTGCATATCGTCTTTTCCATTCAACATCTAAATGAGTGACGTCAGGTTTTTTCGATATTTTGGATATTTTTTTTTAATGAATTTTTTAAAATGCTATATATCGTGAATGTACAAAAATGGCGTTTTTATTACAAAAAGAAATAAATTCTCAAAAAGTCTACAATATATAAAAAAAAACTGATGTCATTCTATTAACATTGACAAGAGGAACCTGTGTGCCAAATATAATACAAATCGTTCGGTAAATGGCAGAAGAGATAGAATTTTAGTGTGGAAAAACTACATTTCGAGAAAAATGCAAGTAAAAAAATCAAAACAAAATAATGCAAAACAAATGCTTCAGATGGGTTTCCTTGTTGTAGCAGCCCTTTACTCTTTCAACAGTTTCTGGCATTGTTACTTATGTAAATAGGATTATAAATCTAGGTTTAGATGTGCACTGTTGTGAAAACAGACGTCGAAATTACCAGTTTTTTGTTTTTTTCCTCTATATCCTATGCTTGTGCGCAACACCTCTTATATCACACAGCGATGGGAGACGCGTAGATCGGTGTCGGCAAAACGAGGTCAGGTCGTGTGTTGCCCCATTTGGCGATTAACCACCAATATACAGGTTTTTACTGCCATTTTCTCAGTCAGTGTTAGGGTAATTTACGTCAATTTTGATTATTTTTACCTACCCTCGCCTAAAAAAATATTTTGTAAAAAAAAATTATATGTCATATGGACATGTTTCTGCCATGAACTTGTAGATAAATGATCGTTTTACCTGAATATGCAAAGAACAGAAAATCAACCTTTTGGTCCAAAACTCGCCAGTCCAGCCCCCCCCCCGTTAACAGACACTAGATGAGTTTTCAAAAGGTAAATGGAAAGCACTGATAATAATGAAAAGCTGGCATTCTAAATCTCTATGATGGCATAAAAAGACAATTTGAGCCAGATGATCCTCAAGGTTACCTGTTTTGTTTAGCTGTCAACATTGAAAGATTGTGGGAAAGTTAGGACATTTAGGACCTGAGGAGATAAACATATTTTTTTAATTTACATTAATTTAGCAGAGCATACCATCCCCTGTGCAGTAATAGCCAGGAAATTTTTTGAAGTAAGTCGTCTCAAATCTTTCGTGGTTGCCAAAACTGTTCTCATCATTCCAGGCCAAGGTCTCTTGAACACCTACAATTAAGGCGATACAAACACAAAGATGAGTGATTGAATTATTTTAAAAGGTCTTCACATTGAAAATGTTCTTTTTCAAGGGCATTAAATTTTGCAATGCTAGCTTTTAACCCGGAAAAGGAATACTGTTTAAGAACTAAAGAACATTTTAAAAGTTCATCAGATCTATACTTTTAAAACAAGAAATGATCATGTCATTTGGAAATCATAACCTGTTGACTGGTAATTTAATTGTTCAGAGAAAGCACAAACAATTTATTACTCCGCCATGCTCTCTTTGTTATGATCAATGTAACCTTAAATTTATTAGCATTGTCAGATTTTATTCTTCTTTACTTTCCCCAATCCACAACTAAGGGGATATCAGAAAGTTTGGTAGGATTTTTAATTTGTTCAGACTGCCCTGTTAACAGCCAAGGGCTCTTTAACGTGCATAGTGTTATGATCTGTACACAGGACCTCCTTTTTACCATCAGTTTCTGAGGAGACAAGGTGTCGGTCCACCTACCTGGAACAGGAAGGTGGTTTTACTCCAAAAACTTAAGAAAATATTTCAATCTGTGAGCATGAACCCATGACCAGCTGAGAGGCCGAGACATTGCTTTGAACCATCAAGTCCCTTAGCATTGTCAAACATTGTGCTCCAAGAACAGACTTCCAATTTTCTTTGTTGACAAATAGTAAGACAAAGCTCATTTTACAGTACGCAGTCCTTATAATCATTTATTTATGTTCATCATGAAATGCATTTCCATAGATGGAATAGCATTAAGTATATCTGATAAAGATGCTGTCAAAGCAAAACCTCAGTTTTAATAAGAAATTAACTTCAAAACATCTTACCAAGTAACCTTCACCTGGGCCGGTGATTTCTTGACCCTCATCAGTGAGAAGAGCAGGTACAATACCAAAAAATGGGAAAGTCTGAAAAGTGTAAAATAGCACAAAATTATGAAAGTTTATGGACAAACACAAAAAGAAACCCTAAAATTCAATAACAATATAGAAATGTACAATTACGCTAAAATCAAACATTAGATCACATCAACTAGCTTGAAATAGTCAAGTTCAAATATGTTGCTTTGACACTAAGCTTAACAACAACAGATGAGCCAGTATTTCAGGGGAAATTTTCAATACTCAAGAAAGCCATGATTGACAGCATTTTCTGCATTTCATATTTTAATATTAGTCTGAGAGCTTTCACATACAAAAAGGACAGCAGCTCATTATCTTCTGATTACAATGTTTCTATCAAGCTGAGTTTTATTGACCAATTAGAAAATTTTCAAATGATACATGACTAAGAAAAGCACAAACAGTGAATATTCAAAGAAGTTGTTTTTGAGAATAGGCATCATATTCAAACAAGTTATTCCAGGTGCCTAGAAAATACATAATATTCAGATTTCACTCTACTTGACAGAAAAGAAAGGGAGGTTGGTAGAGGACATTGTGACAGGGCTCAGACGATATGCACATCTTATGCTCAATTTAATTATATCAATTTTGTGTTATATCACATATCCAGTTATCTTCTTATCACATAGTAATAAGACATTTTGAAAATCAAATAGTCCTAAATGGAAAATGTTAATCTTCATGACAAAGTCTCTTTATTGATATGCAGATCTTATGCTCAATTTAATTATATTAATTGTACTTGTGGCACAGATTTATTCTTTTTGATATTTTGTGTTATATCACATCCAGTTATCTTCTTATCACATAGTAATAAGAAATTTTGAAAATCAAATAGTCCTAAATGGAAAATGTTAATCTTCATGACAAAGTCTCTTTATTGAAAATCTAATGATAGTCATGACTGCATGGCCAAATATGAAATGTAAACCAGTTATGTCTCTCTTACTGCAGAGCCAGGCTTTGTCAAAGTTGCTCCAGGGAGAGGGGTAATAACATGACCGCCCCTGTAAAAGAAAAAAATCAAGAAGAACAAAATGACTGTAATTGCACACATACATCCGTCCATGTTGATCAAAGACAAAGCCGTCAAATTTAAAACTAGCGGAAGCCCCTGCATTACGACAGTATAACATTTTTTACAAATCTTAAAACAGAGTGGTCACTTTCAGAGATTGAGTTACCAGAAATAAATGCAATCTCTCAAAAAAAAAAGTTGAAAACAGCAAAGAAAGCGTAAAGAAAATAAGTGTACCTCACCCAAACCCCTGATTTGTTGATATAAAAATTGTGAGTTATTGTCCAGGAAATAATGTTTAATACTTGTGGTGGGCTAGAGCAAATTAAAGAAAACAAATTCATTTTAAAATCCTATCCTTTAAATTGCTTACTGTTTCAGTCTGCCAAAATGTGTCCACAACAGCACATTTGCCTTCACCCACAACACTGTGATACCAAACCCAGGCCTCCGGATTAATGGGCTCACCAACAGTAGCCAATACTTTCAAGTGTGATCTGTCATGTCTGTAAAAACATGAGAGAATAAAATAATCTTCTTTAGAATCGTCACAATGTTAGGCATTTTCTTTCCCTGCATGATAATACTTAGACATGATTACTAATACTGTGTTTCATTCCCCACTTAGTTACTCAAATATGACTGCTGTTTTGTTTCTTCATAATACTATACAACGACTTCTAGGCAGAATATTATGTACTTCTTGCTCCTAATAATGACACTCATACTATGCTTTGTTTCCACCACACTTGTATGTGCTGCTGTCCACTCCATTCACATTGAGCTGCTAAACCAGTTATATTTTGCTGTATGTATAATCAAATGAGTCCCACACTCAGCATTGAGGTGAGGGTAACCAGTATAGTCCTTTTACTTTCACAGAGTTTAAAAGACCTGGTTACCCATTTTGCTATTGGGCTGACTAAAGGGCCAAAAAAAACCCCCAACTTTATTGTGGATTGAACTAAGGTCACATGAATGGTAGTCATGTATTCTTCTAACTGAGCTGCGACACCTCACCTCAACAAATACATTTTTTGTTAACGATTAATTAAAAGCTTATGACTATGATAAGGAATAAAGTTGCTGAGGCAAAACAATGACTACCAATTAACAACAGCTCCTTACAAAAAACAGACTTTCAATATGCATTTCATAACATTTTATCAATAGAAATATGAACATCAGAAAATGCTTTTTTACTTTGTAACAAATTCATCCCCGTATTTCATGAGAGATCGAATTGCTGTAGGAGCTGTGTAGAACTTGGATACTTTATACTTGGCAATCACTTCCCAAAACCGTCCTGCGTCTGGGTGGAAGGGGGTACCTTCAAACTGAAACATAGACAAAATTTAATGTTGTGAACGTGAATCTTCTTTTTTCTTTCTTTATCAGTTCCCATTCTACCTTTCGGTGTATGGGTTCAGATGCCCGAGATGATCTTTCTCCAGGATGCCCTGTCCTGGCATTTTCTGTTTCCTTCCAAAAAAGTTAAATTTCTATGTCTCAATGTCTCTTTTATATCTTCTTCCCACTTTCTCCGAGGTCTGCCTTTTGGTCTTACATGTTTAAAATACAGCGAAGAGCAAGTTCAATGTAACAACTGCGTTATCCAAATATCAGATTTGGTAAGTAGATTTGTATATATATATGCTTTGATTTATATATATATATATATATATATATATATATATATATATATATATATATATTTATATATATATACAAATCAAAAGCATACTTATATAAATCTGATATATTTGATTTTTATGATATATCAAAACAGCTAGTGGCAGAATTATGTTTTGCATTATCAGAATACAACAAGTATATCTAAGAAGAGTAGAAGGGAAAACTAAAAGAGACAAAATCAGAAACACAACAATAAGAGATTCAACCAAAGCAGATGGTATAAAAACTAAGATAAAAATCAATCAACTGTGATGGTTTGGGCATGTAAACAAAAAATTATGATAGAATAGCTAAATCAGTATACAAAGCTGAAATTCAAGGTAAAAGACCAAAAGGTAGACCTCAGAGAAAGTGGGAAGAAGATATAAAAGAGACATTAAAGCAAACAAATTTAACTTTCACGGAAGGAAACAGAAAATGTCAGGACAGGACAGATAATTTTGAGCATCTAAACCCATACACTGGAAGATAGAAAGGAACTGACAAAGAAAGAAAGAAAGAATACAACAGAAAATGTTTTACATTCTTTTAATTTGCAGAAAGACACAAAAAGCCTGTAATGCAAGTCTCTGTCTTCAGTGTAGTGAAGCATAATAATATCAGTGTTTACTTTGTTAACATGAACGGATGTCAAATCTCTGCTCTGTCACACAATCATGTGGGTTTATGTTTCATTATCATGTATTAGACCCCGTACTGTATGTCTTTTCATCAAAGCACAGTGGAGCGTGTAATATGTGAAGTCCCATGAAACACAGCAGTTATTTTCAATTACATGTCTAACCAATGTTTTGCGTTGTGCTTCTCAAGTTTGATACGACGCATTTCACAAAATTTGATACAGGTCAAAATCTTACAAGGTGATATTCTGGCAATTAAAATATTTTTCCAAATATTCTAGTGTAAAAAACAGAACTTAATAGAACCCCCCACCTAAAAAACCCCAGACTAAAGCAAAACACTGTCTGCCTACAATTATAATCTGAAACAAAAGAAAACACATTTCCCCAAACCAAAACCATAAAAAACGCTCAGTAAAAACATATAGCAGAAAACTCACTAAAACACTGGTTGCTCCATTGGCCAAAGGTCCATAACAAACATAGGAGTGGCCGGTGATCCATCCAATGTCTGCCGTACACCAGTAAACATCGTTTTTTTGATAGTCAAAACTGTACTTGAAGGTTGTGGCAGCATAAAGCATGTAACCAGCCACTGTGTGCAACACTCCTTTTGGCTTGCCAGTTGAGCCACTGATACAAAAAGGAAAATGCTTTGATTGATTGATTGATTGGAACCATATGTCGTGATCTCAGGGTGAAAAAAAGGAAACAGCAAGATAAGTGAAAGAGTGAAAGGAAAGAAGTAGGGACTATTAGCAGTGCCTGCCAACCACCGACAAAATGAAAAGAATGAAACACTTTGAAAATATCAAAATGTTTTGACCTCAAAGTGATCATTTCTATTTAAGACAATCAATCAATTGGCCATGATCTGGTTTCAAAATCATAAAAAAAACTATTTCAAGATGTTTTTCTTGTACACCATAAAACAAATCTCACATAACCAAAGGCATAAATTTACAATCTTGAAAAAAAAATCACACAAAACAGTTGTATCATGAAGTCTCCCTTGACACAGACAAAATGTAATGTCATATAAAGCAAGGGTCACAAGCCCACACTGCATGAAAGCCAAATCTGAGAGTACCTTGTGTACAGCATAAACAGAGGATCCTCAGCATCCATCCATTCAGGAGCACACGTTGTTTTGGCTCCATTCATAAGATCATGCCACCACAGATCCCTGTCTGGAGACCACTCCATCTGGTTTTATTAAAGTCAAATACAAAAGTTGTTAGAAAATGTCTTGAGATGAAATCTGCATAACTAAGTAGTTATCAATATTTGACATATGTGTAAAACACTATGTAATTTTATTTCGCTATACATATATCATCAGTGAAACATCTAGACACGTAAGTTTACGATATATGGGATATAAGATTTGTCCTTAGAATGATAAAAAGCAAAAATTTTTCATGTCCTTATTGAAGATCTTGAACCAAAGAAAAGCTCATTTTACGCACATCTTTTTCTAAACATAGATTTCCATTTTTCGTTTAAAAAGCAAAGTAGGGTTCAAACGTTTATGCCGGTTTTTTTTTGCTTCTCCTGAAAAATTACATCAGGCAGACTGATGACATGTTTAAACAATTTCACCAATGATGTACATGTGTATGAGAACAAGTTGCCAAAACAGGATATTAAAAAAAATACCATTAGTTCGTTTGATGCATTCTTTGACAAGATATAAATTCATCACACTGACATCTTGAATACATACAAATATCATAATGTCATGACTACACAGAAATCAGTGACGTTTCTTCAAAGTTATGAGTCACACAAAGCCCAGGCTTATCTCAACATCAGCAGCATGAAGCAAAAAAAGCTAACACGATGATAGTCTTTCTCATACTTTTTCTCCCTGGGTTAAGTGAGAAAAGCTTGACATGTCTTTCCCGGGGATACAACATCCAGCATAAAAAAACTAGGACTCAAACCTTATAGTTTTCAAGTTAAAGTGACTATCACTTGACCATTAGAAGGCCAAGACTATATAAAGGCATATCATAAATAAATTACCAAAAACTCATCTCTTTGCGGCTATCCCCCAGGGTCTGTCATTCATTTTTATTCTTTACTGTATCATTTTTTATTAGGTATTTGAAATTATTCATAAATTGAAGAAAACAGCAAAATGTCGTAGAAGAATATGTTGAGAATAATAACAAACAAAGGTGCATGAACTCCACCAGAAAAGGACACATGAACATGCCATTTCAATGAGCTACATTGCTTTTTCTTACACTATTGCTTGCTATGAATATAAATTGAACTAGCTTTGGCTTAGTATTTATAATTTAATCCCCATTTGCAAATTAAAACATAAAATTTACCTTTAATTGCTTTGTAGGTCGCTTTCCAACATCATCGACATCATTTTGACCATTATTGTGACCATTTTTCTCACCGAGAGAGAGATGTCGAAAAACAACACAAGACTTGACAGGTTTTCCCCTGTGATATACAGAAAAGAAAGAATGCAACTTCTAAAACATAACTTTGATTATAACTGTATGGTCTATCCATGCTATGCAGCAGTGACTCTACATTAATACCACCATCTTTTAAATTTGTCTTTTTACAAATCAGGTATTCTGTCTATATTATTGTTGAAAATTCATTACATGATAACAAAGTTTATAGAACTGTATTTCATTTACTACATTCTTTTTCGTACAATAAAAAAATCCAACAACCTTCCCACGCCAACGATCAACATGCATGCACAGACAACAGAAAGAAAAGTCTGAGGAAATCGGGAGCTTGGAGGAAGGAGTTTGTTTTTTTGGAAGAAAGAAACTATCGAAAAGAGCTAATTAAGTCCCATAGTCTCTATGAAATGGTAACATTCAGTAAGTTCAAGACTTTTCTTTGGAGTGAAAAATATAAAATAAAATGATAAATAAAATTAAATTTCCTAATGCACTTCAATGACATTGGACATACTTTATCTTGCATATTTCCAGTGCTTTATCTGCAATTGCTTTGAGATTGAGCAACTTTTTTCCTCTCCACACACCATCTGAAAGTATTATATACAATGATAAGGATTTATTGATCTAAGACTTAAATGCTAAATACAAAATTATAAATTAATTCATTCAAACTAATCAGATACAACTTTGCTAATTCAAAATTTTTTCAAATATCGGTTTTCAAAATAAGATTCTACTAGCTTTGCCATAACAATTAGATACAAGATAGAACAATCACATCTCTTGTACAAAAACAATACAGACTGTATGTAGATCTGGACATTAAATAGAGTTTTTATGCTTTGGAAAAAACACATTCCCAACTGTGGCAACAACAAAATAAAAGGTTATAATTCTTTTCCTATTAATTAGTTAGTGCATATAAACTGAAAGATTACCTCAGAATAAAGAAATAACTACATTCTAAATTAAGTTTGTCAAAAGCATCATTAGCTTACACGCAGATGCTCAAAAATTTTTAATATAGTGAAAAAGTGATATAAAATAAAATTTTCATAAAATGTCAACAGTTTCGATAAAACATGTAAGGACCTGTAATAGAATGATTCTGAGTATATATTGAATTAGAAAAATCAAGTATAGATCAACAGAAATATTAAGTAATTATTTTTATTGTTTATATGACTATATATGATGAAGCGTGTTGCATTTTAAGCCGGTGTTTAGTACTCAGAAAAAGCTTGTATCCGTTACACTATTATATAAAACTATGAAAGAGCAAGTAAATAACCTACAATAGAAAATTGTCAACAAAATTCTAGCATTCAAATTACATAAACAAGAACACTAGAATTAAATGAACTCAGAATGTAACATTATTATTTTTTCCACCCACCTGTTGTGATAATGGCATAGCAGTTTGCGTCAATAATTCTGTCACTGAGAGATTCTGCTGAAAAACCTGCAAACTGTTAAAAAGATGAGAAATACTTTAAACACCACCCAATTTTAAATGTAAGTAAAACAAAACTTTACGTTCATATTCAACATATTCAACAGATATTTCGATAGTATACACACGCCTTTAGAATTTATTTTTCTCATAAAGATAACTTTATCACAGGTATATTGACCCCTTATTAATTCAACTCAAAATGATGCACCAAAGAAAAAAGGAAATGTATGGCATCCTGCAAAGGGAAATTGTTAGGGACAAGTTCCAAAGACAAACTAGTACTAGATAAACTAGATAATGGAATGCCATTTTTGCCGAAAATGGGACAAATCTAGTCTATCATTTTAGTGGATAGAGCAGTTCATTCCCGCCACAGTGATATTATAAAAGCAGCCGAGTATCGATTCTTTGAATTTATACAAATTTTTTAGAAACAATACAGGCATTATACATTAACAGTCAGAAATATTATCAAAATTATGGCAAGTTGGTACTCGTTTTGATGATCACAATAAACGCTATCAAAAACAAACTTATTTGAGGATATATTATGAATATCGCCTTAGATCGGCCGGAAGATACGGAACATATTCTGCGCACCTATTATCAAAAGACACAATCTCAAAATGAGTAAAAAGGTGCTGGTGCACTTGAAACAGTGTCAATAAGTAGTTGAGAGCCTCTCAAAGATTTATGATGTTTCAAAGTATTATCCTACTTTTCTTAGGTTTATGGGAGAAAAAATGTATTCAAATAACAGAAAACAAGAGAAAAATTTGATTTTCTCAAAACGTCTTTTTTTGTTCATTATTTCCTATCTACTTTTTTTTTATTTCTCAACATATCTTCATAAAATTTGGAATGGATGATGAGTGGGGAAAACAAAGAAATAATCAGAGGCTTTTTCAAAATGTATTATAGTTTTGGAAAAATTGAATATTTTGTACAATATTTTTGTATATTTTTGGTTGTTCTCATATTATGCTATTTTCAAAATTCATAAAATCAAAACTTACTAATGAAACAAAAATCTGATCTGATCAAATTTAAATATTGCGTGTGCCAAGTTTGAAACAAATTTGTTGAAAAATGAAAAAGCTTATCGATATTGAAGTTGGTGAAATTCAGGTGGGGGCAAAATCCAGGAAGGCCGTCGTTTCCATGGCAACCGGAAGCGGCAGGAAAAAACAACGACATATTTCAACTCAGTACACCATGGCCATTACACCTAAAACATACGTTAAATTGATAGGGACAAACAGGAACATTTTCACTCCAGGGAGGGGGCGGGTCTTGAGAAGGCAGTTTTACCACAAATAGGACAAAACTCTTTTATTGCACTACTGGATGAAGCAGTTCATTCCCCTTGACATTCATACCATAACAAAGGCTCAGTATCGTTCTTTTATTTTATACAATTTTTTTAGAAATGATACTGGCCTAACCTCCAACACATCGGCTGTACCATAAAAGCCTGAAATTTTGTCTAAGTTATAACAAGTTAGTACTCATGTTAATTACCACAAAGTACTCTATCTGAAAAATCTACTTTTGATGAATTATTCTCAATATTAGTTAAGATCAGATGAATATTACGGGAAGCATTCCCCGCACCTGTTATAAAAAATGCCACCCCGACATGAATGTAAGGGATCTGGAGCAGTTGAAATACGGTCGACATGAAGTATTTGATATCCTCTCATGATTGTATGATGTTTCAAAATATTATATTATTCTTTTATAGGTTTATATTAAAAAAACATTAAAATAACAGAAACAATTGTTAAAAATGCGATTTTCTCAAAATGTTACTTTGTTACAATGATACGCGATCTACTTTTTTATTCATTGACTGATTGCCCCCAAATTTGGTACATAACATCTCTAAAATAAATAAAAATTGTAACCAGTAGCGATTTTCGATCTCTTCAAATTTTTGCAAAACAAATTTTTTTGTGATTTAATTTGCCAAAACTTGGAAAGGTTGCTGTATGCATTTTCAAAAAATTCATAAAATGAAAACCATTTGATTTCTGCAAAAAAGCTACCGGATGCCGCTAGATATTAAACCAAATAACGTGTGTGCAAAGTTATAATCAATTTTGTTTTATAACTGAAAAAGCCTATTTGAAATGAAGTTATTTTAGCTTTTCGAAATGAAAATCCAAGATAGCACGTTCCCATGGGAATCATATGATAAATTTAAAAAATATATCTTTTTCAGCTAATTTAGACATGCCAAGTACAATGGTAGTGGTTAAAATTGTCCTACATCAAATTTTAAAAAACCCATGATCAGGACCCTCCTCCAAATAGAAACAATGATCTTGTCAATAGCTCACCACAATAGAGTGAACGGCTCCAATCCTAGCACAGGCTAACATAGCAACAACCAGCTCCACCACCATTGGCATGTAGATAGCGACCCTATCTCCCTTTTTCACACCTGGAAATGAGAAGAAAAAAAATCTTAATGGTTTCTAGAGGGGAAAAGATGAAATTGAAGGGCTTATCTGTGTGACAGTTTGTTTCATTCACATTTAGCCCGTCTACCATATGCAGTGATCCCAGGGTGAATTTATAGCATACAATAGGATGAAATATAAGTTTGTTTGGTTGTTTGTTTCATTGAAATTTATCCCGTCCACCATTGTGGTGATCCTAGGGTGAATTAAGCGGAAACAGCAAGATGAAATGTAAGTGAAAGAGTGAAAAGGGAAGTAGTAGGACCTACCAGCTACCCAGCGAACCACCAACCTGCACAACAGAAAGCTGAACAAAACAAATGTGGTTTTTATTTATGAATCTAATCATACACTCTTCTGCTGCAAAAAATGTATCAGTGTGATAAGCATTGAGTATGAACTTTTATTTCCTTGAAATTTACCCTGTCCAGCTTATGCGGTGATCACAGGGTGCATTAAGAGGAAACAGCAAAAGTGAGAGGAAAGAATTAAGACTGCCTACCAGTAGCCCCAGTAAAATAATTATGACCAACAGAGGGAGACAACCAGAAATAGGTGCACTGCAAAAGTGAGAGTAAAAGAGTCACAGAAAGAAAAAAGGAAGAATAACACAATGAAACAGAGTGAAAACAGATAGAGTCAATGATGAAGATATAATAAGAGTGATAGATCGATTGTTTGTATATTGAAATTTACTCGTCCACCTTTGTGGTGATCTCAGGGTGAATTAAGAGGAAACATCACGACAACAGATAAGTGAAAGAGGAAAAGAAAAGAAGTAAGACCTACCAGCCACACTGCCAACAGCTCACGATAGATAGATAGAGAAAGAGAGAAAGGGAGGAGGGGGAGAGAGAGAGAGAGAGAGAGAGAGAGAGAGAGAGAGAGAGAGAGAGAGAGAGAGAGAGAGAGAGAGAGAGAGAGAGAGAGAGAGAGAGAGAGAGAGAGAGAGAGAGAGAGAGAGAAAGAGAGAAAGAGAGAAAGAGAGAGAGGGGGGGAGGGAGAGAGAGAGAGAGAGAGAGAGAGAGAGAGAGAGAGAGAGAGAGAGAGCAGAGAGAGAGAGAGAGAGAGAGCTGGAGAGAGAGAGAGGAGAGAGAGAGAGAGGGAGAGATCAGAAAGAGAGAGAGAGAGAGAGAAGAGAGAGAGAGAGAGAGAGAGAGAGAGAGAGAGAGAGAGAGAGAGAGAGAGAGAGAGAGAGAGAGAGAGAGAGAGAGAGAGAGAGAGAGAGAGAGAGAGAGAGAGAGAGAGAGAGAGAGAGAGAGAGAGAGAGAGACAAACAAACAGACAGGCAGACAGACAGACAAGCAAGCAGTTAAATAGGCAGGGGTATATTTTATGTACACCGCTTAAATGCCCCACAGCATAGACCGTACACAAACATGTTATGCCCCCTGTAGATGCACAGTCCAGTCTTCCCAGCGCGATGCCTTGTGTCGTTTGTGGGACAGAAAAATCAATATTGACCAATTTCGTGTTTGTCTGCTAGGCTGTGCAAACAACACATCCTGTCCCTGTGCATTTTTTGTTGAGCTGTATCTTTGAAAGGAAGGGGGTGAAAGCCAGGCATGAACATAGTTTGTTTTCTTTCCTCATAAGATGTCTGTTGTTTTTAATTTGAGTTTCCTGAATCCATTTTTTATTTTTTTCAAAATTCACCACATCTTTAAAAATTCCCGTTTTTCAAAGTGCACTAATCTCCTTCACTTTGTTCTCATAACACATTCACACACGTACGCACACACACACACACACACACACACACACACACACACATTCTTGTCTTCATAAGCCGGTGTACTCTTTGATCTTACATAGAGGGGTCGCATGTTTTACCGCAATAAGTTACCCCGAACTCTTCTGATTGAAACAAGAGTTCCGACATAAGTACAAATTGCACGTTGATTTAATTAATGTATAAATAATAAAGTTCAAGGAAAATCAAACAGCGCTGTAAATGTATTCGCGTTTTGTTACTATTAACATTAGGCGGTCGCGTGTGTGCTGTTATCTTTGCCTACAATAAGCTACTATCTCCAGTATTAGCTGTTGAGTGTAGTTCAAGATAGAATAGCACTGAATTATACTCTAGTCTGTCTTGGGTGTAATTTTAAAAAATGTGGATGGATTGCATATATATCTGTATACAGATACGAGAGAAATTAAAGAAGAAGAAGAAGAAGAAGAAGAAGAAGAAGAAGAAGGGTTGTGAGGGGCGGGAGGGGTAAAACTTACGAGAAGATAGAATCATTTCCAGACGTCAATGAGTTTTTTGCAATTTTTATAGGTTACATGAGGCTCAATGATAGGCCATCTATCTCTATGGGTCGAATGCATTGCAAAGCATGAATGTCACCACGACACTTCTTGGCCACACTGGCTGAATGATAGGATAGGATTGTGAGAAATGAAGCCCGAAGTCTGTTTTAACGAACGTATCATTTGTGGATTGAATTGACCAAAAACGCTGATGAATGGTGAGATAAATGTGTTAAAAGGGCCATTAAATATACCCCAACTATTGTGTAAAAAAAAAAGATAATTATCTACTATTACTATTATCCAAATCGAAACTCGGATAAGACAAGCCTTCAGTCATAGTCATACAAGACACATTGCAACCAATCACTTTTCTAGCAAAAAGACAGCTGTGGCAGGTCAATACATAACAAAAATCCACATGATAAAGGGACTTAGTTTCTCAAACCCATAAAAAGCTAGTGATGCTTAGGAGTGAATGATATGCGACCGGCGTCATATCTGATACATTCTCTGAACACATTATTATCATCCCAATCACTCCATTTGCTTCAAAATATTCGTGTTATATAATTGTCAACTTAGAATATTCATTGATAACGATATTGTGTGGGTGTCAGGACTACCACCGGTTCGTGATGGATCAAGGCGACATAGTTGTGATGGCCGATTGGTTAGGCGCCGTCCAACCATTGTAGGATGTAACCTTTTGCATATGCCTTCCAGTGGGTGTCGTTCCCCGCATATCTTGGTGATATTTTACAATTGTATATTCCAAAATATTATCTTTGTCACAGACTCCTTTGGGGTGGCAACGTTAAAATTAATAGCAAGGAAAAAAATAAATGGACTTGTCAAGAAAGCGGAAGACAATTGTAAATCAACTGTCCTCGACTTCAACCGGCTGGGTTTTTTTTACAAGGTGTCAAAGAAAAATAATGTCCATCAAAAAAGATGTCCCATCCCCTTTTCGACCAAATTCAGTTCTCGAATAGATCAAAACGCCCAATTCCTTTAATATACAAACAAGAAAAATATAAAAACTCATGTATGCAAACATCCATTAAGCTCTTGTAGAAAATGTCTTCTTTGCAATATTGTCTCCTTTGCTTTTCATGTTAATGTCAGCCTTTACTACTCATTCTTTCTTTCCACAGTTATTATCGTATGTTATTCATTAGCATTTAATTATATTATTATCTTCTTGTATAATGTAACTGACAAAACGATGTGCCTACTTTGGACAATAAATCACTTGAATATGAACCCGGGCAGTGGACAGGTAAGCACCTGTATGGGGAGTAAATGATCCCGCCCTCCACAAGTCTCCTGCTGCCTTGCAGGCAGGTCTTGGCCGACCAAAGGCTAAGGAGTTAACCCTGACAGAAAACAACCTGCTGCCTTGCAGGCCGGTCTTGGTTGGCCAAAAGCTAAGGGAGTTAACCCTGACATAAAATAACAACCTGATACCTTGCAGGCTGGTCTTGAATGACTATAGGCTAAGGGAGTTAACCCTGACAGAAAATAACAAGGCCTGGTAGGAGCCTCAAAGTGGCAGCCCCACCATCTACATAGGGTACAGTGGGCTAATCCCCTGCTTATCCAAAACCAAAGAGATTCAGAGAAATAAATATAATACAAGTGGCTTGATCTTTCAAAGACGAACTTGGAAACGAGTACGGACTGTGATTTTTAGAATATAGAACTTAGGGCAATAAATGGAAAAGAGTTAAAATTAGTTGAAGAAATGGAAAAAGTCTAAGTAGATATTTTGGCCATTACAGAAACAAAGAAAAAAGGACAAGGAATAGAAAATGTAGGACCGAGTCATATTTCAATCTTCTCAGGAGTAGATGTCAAAGATAGAGCTAGAGCAGGACTAGGCCTCCTATTGCATAAAAGGCATGAAAAGCTACTAGAAAGTTGGAAATTTATAAGCCCACGGCTATTAGAGGTAAATATTAAACCAAAAGGAAGAGAAATTAAATTACTAATAGCTTATGGACCAAACGAAGACGCAACTAAAGAAGAAAAATATATGTTCGAAAACAATTTACAAATAGCTGCAGATAACCTTAAACCCAAACAGGAACTAATGATTTTATGAGATTTAAACGCTAGAGCAGGCAACAGTGTAGGAGACGTCAGGAGGAGGAATAGGTAAAGAAAGAGAGACAACAACTTCTCCAAATGCAGAGAGACTAATAGATTTTTTGCCTAAAGAATAACATGAATATAGCCAACACTTTTTCCTCATAAAGACATCCACAAATATTCAAGATGACATGAAGACAGGTGTGAAAAGTCAATGATAGACTACGTAATATTTAGCAGCTCCCTTTTTTTTACAGTACATTGGATGCAAGAGTAAACAGAAGGGCAGAAATATTTAGTGATCATCACTTAGTGATTGCCAACTGTGGTGGGAAACAAATTAAAGGAGATGGGAAAAGAACACCATGGTGGAATGAGAATGTCAAAACTAAGATCAAAAGAAAGAAGGATGCCTGGAAAAAATACTTGCAAACAAAAGAGACCAGAGGATAGGGTATATTACGTGAATAAAAAAGAACTATCGCCGAAGAGAAAGTTAGGAAAGCAAAACAGGAACAATGGAAAGAGTTTGGACAAAGACCGTTGCGAGGGTAACTTTCTCGAAACGTCATCGGAAATATTCGAACTAAATATGGTAGTGACCATATATGGGAGTAAGACTTCCTGGATGATGAAATTGTGGTCTAAATACCCGTAGTTTCCTCTCAATCTTCACTCATCTTATTCATTTTCGTGAGAGACAAAGATCTCAGGTTTAAAACTATAAGTTTCATTAACACTAGAAAGTATTGCCGCCTTAAATCCAAAGGTGGAACGAGCGGACCAAAGTTCGAGATCGATAGCCCTATTGGGGTAAGTTATTATATAAATGACTTCGCTATCACAAGGAATCTTGATAGAACAGATAGTGAGTCATTTTGATTGTACAGTGTTAAGGTTGCCTTAGTTTGAACGATGTATTGTTTAAAGCCATGACATGTAATATGTCTATTTTAATAGAAAGTTTCTTGTATGGAGTCTTTATGGATTTTCATTGTGAAGGACTATGTTCCATTCTTATATTGTAACTATATTAACCGAGATCATTATCAGGAAGATAACATAGATAACTATGAATAATAATGAATGGTTACTTTTATGTGTTCACCTAAACAGTATTATATATTATTAGTATTACAAGGAGATAACTTCTCCTTAATAGATATACGCGATATACTATTGCATATAATATTAATTATATTTTATGTATATATGTGATTTGAAGACAATTGACTAATGTTACTGTAATCGTCAATGTCAAATGTGAAACCATAAAGGGTAAGCGTGTGGTTAACTATTTAATTTTAATTAACCTGATTGTAATCGAGGGTTTGAACCTCTAGAGCAGTAAGGTAACCCCGTACTGGTTGACAACCCCTATGTGTGTGTGTGTGTTTGGAGACTTCACCACTGCTGTGTATTGTAACCTGTACGACTGCCTACTGTGTGTGTGTGTGTGTGTGTGTGTTGGATGACATGCTGACCTTGTGGTCATCTACACTGGCATCGTTGATGTTCTTCAGACTGGTGTGATGTCGATCAAAAACGACCAGCGAACATCAAGAGAACATTCATTTGTAGACATTCATAGTGATTATGTGTTTTACTTTAATTTCTTTTAGTATAAGATAGGTATCAAGGTAAGACTGATTCAATTGTTTTACCTTTCTTTTGGCATTATTGATTCGTTGTTATTTGAATTATTTCTCCTTATAATCATTTATCATTGGATTGATAGTTATTAAATGTCTATAGTATTGAAATAGACATATTGGACTTGCAACTTTTAATTTCTTGTGAGTTGCAAGCTTGAGCGAGACTTCGTATCTATATCCTTCAACAGTCTTATGTCGGACAGGGAGAATTAGCTTAACCGTGGAGCTAATTACTACTCACGGCTCGACACCACGTTTGTCTTAAGTGAGTGCTTATCCTTTTCTCATTTTAATGCGAGAAATCTAATATCTTGGAGTCTGATACTGATACATGTAAATGTATGAAGCATTTTTTTTCCATTGCTCTCTGGGTGGCTTACAGTTTCCTTACTAGTTTTTATTCGACAGTGACTAGGTCTGACACCGTATATCATAATTGGAAGGACACATTGATTGAAAACTCGTTTTTCTTAGATAGCGGAAGATCTTTGTCTTGAAAGAATTCTCTGTCTTTCCCAAATACAGTTGATATAGAGTTTTTTTGGTCCGAGATATGTTTTATCTCTCTTTCAATGACCTCATTTTCTATCTTTATACCTTTTTCCTTTCTTAATCACTCCCTCGACCTTTGCCCCCCCTCCTCCTCTTGTCTCTAAGTAGTATTCTATTATTTCCCCCGTCGTGTTAGCTTCTCCAAAGCTATCTTGGTTTCTGAGAGATCTTCGTTTTTCAACGAGATTTTCAATTCCTCTGTCTTCATGTGATTTTCCTCTAGGAGTTTGTATTCTTTCTTCTTCTAGCTTACGTATCTCCTGTTGCATTACATTTCTCGGTGTATCAATATTGATTTTATGCCATCACAAAGGGCTCCAAACCTGTATTTTGTTGAGTTCCAGCTGGAACATTTATTGGACATACTTATGTATAGTAGATATAATAAAAAATAAAATGTAAACTTACTTTTTAAATTATGGACAACAATCTATTTTGCGACATTAACTGTATATTCAGTGTAATCGGCACAAAAAAGCTTGTTAGGTTTCAAATTTGGTGCTATCAATTTCTAGATCTAGGGCTGGGAAGTTTATTTATTTCCTTGAAATTTATCCTGTCAACCATAATATACAGTGATGTCATAATGACTTTAGAGGAACCAGCATGATAAAATATTTGAGATAGTGAGAGGAAAGGTGTAGAACCTACCAGCAGCACTCACCAACCGCCCACATGACTTGAATAGTGTTGAAGAAGAAAGGCAATGAAAGAGAAAACAGTAAAGTTAAAGAAATTAAATTTAAAAAGCTGGAGCAACCAAAAAAAGTCAAAGAAAATAATTAAGTCAAGAAAGCGAATGTTGAAGAAACTAATAAAGTATAAGAAAGGACAAACCAAAGAAACCATCAAATTTTCAAGCAATTGATGAAATTAAGAAAAAAGAAAATAAAAAGCGACTCAGTTGAAGAAAAAGATTTAAATAAAACACCACTCAACGTTGAAGAAGTTGAGATAGACAATAACGATGGCACCAAAAACAAATCTTGCTCAAATAACAAGCTTTTTTCATAACCATACATAAATCATGCGGTTCAAAATTCAAGACTGAGGAAGCTTTTTGAATTCCAAGAAATTTTGTCAGACGGTCAAAATAACCAGCGTGAAAACCATTAAGTTAGTACATTATCCGGTGACCACTCGACAGCTTAAAGTGGGGTGACCGGATAAAGTGAGTGTGTAATACATATAGTATTATGAATAGTAACTTAACGTCCTGAAAAACACACTTTATTTGGACACAACCACTTAAGGTTCTCACTCTTAAATGGACTTAGTCATTAATTCAGGACATGGTTACATCTGGCCCCAACAAACTGGACATAGGCACATTTCAAGTTGATGCTGGCAGACTTTTAATTTTGTTCATCACTTAAAGACGCCCTGGTGTACCACCCCATGTCATAACAACTATAGATACAAATAAATTCATATTTTGTGAGTCTGCCAAAGTGACCATCACCGTCCGTTTAGTCATTTCTGGCAGGCATTAACTGAAAAACTCAAATGAACATAAGCATGTGTGAATAATAATAATAATAATAATAATAATAAAGACAGGAGGAAGAGGAAAAGAGGAAGATGTTGAAGAGGATGAGGAAGAGTACCAACAACAAAAAAGGTGGGGGAGGAGATGGAATAGGTCGCAGAAAAGTAAGGAGGAAAAGGAGGAGGAGGAGGAGGAGGAGGAGGAGAAGTCCACACACAAAGACACTACTAAATGCTACATTATAGGAAAAGGAGGGAACAATGAATTTCTGACACCATTGTGAAGTTTATTGAAGATAAAGAACACTAAGTAAGGAGGAAAAGGAGGAGGAGGAGAAGGAGGAGGAGAAGAAGAAGAAGAAATCCACACACAAAGACACTACTAAAGGCTACATTATAGGAAAAGGAGGATGCAATGAATTTCTGACACAATTGTGAAGTTTATTGAAGATAAAAGAACACTAAGTAACATGTACTGTTTGATATATGCTATAGACGTAAGATAAATTAAGAGTAAACATTCTTTTTGTTCACTTACAGCAGTTTGAAGGCACAAAAAGAATACAGAAAAGGAGGAAAATAAAAACTAAAAGGTCAAATCAGAACACTCTTCTTCTCACAAGAAAAGAAAAAAACTCTAGACTATATTATAGTTCAGAAACAAAATAAAGGAAACTTACCAAAAAAAAAAAATCTCTTCCTGAAATCAACTGCAACCACCACCCCCAATAGAACAACAAAAAAGAAAGAAAACAAGAAAGAAAAAAGAAAGAGCAATCAAATCACAATATAACTGTTTGGTCTTTATCCCATTCTCAAAGTTTGGAGATAATGCATGACAAATCGTTGATATTTGTTTCTTAATTGTTTACTGAAATTATTCACTTTATATTTATAAGAAACACAAACGTTGATTGACACAAAGCACAAAATCGACCCCTTGTTAACACTAAATAATCACAGTGCTCAATATCTATTATTATAAATATAAAGAGGAATTTAAACAATTTAAAATCATACTCACCCAGGCCTTTCAAGACATTGGCAAACTGACACACTTTAGCAAGCAATTCAGTATGTGATTTGGTTCTCATCTCCGGGATCATTTCCTTCCCTGTAGATTTTTTAAAATTCAGACAAATAAGGACCATTCTATCAAAAGAGTACTTAAAATATATATTTTTTAAAACAGAGGAGCAGAAATATTTAGTGATTGCCAAAATGAGATTACTGACTGAAGAAAACAAACAGAAAAGGAAAAAGAAGAAAGCTACTAAACTCAAGATAGAGAAACTAAAAAACCCAGTAGTAAACAGGTCATATCTCTCTCTCCTCTCTCTCTTTACCCTCTCTATATATATCTCTGTCTGTCTGTCTCTCTTTCTCTCTAACTGTTTCTCTCTGTGTGTCTGTCTCTTTGCACCTTTTTGCCTCTGTCTGTTCGTCTCTCTATCTTTGTCTCTGTTCCTGTCTGTCTTATATTATATCTCTCTCTCTGTTTTATGTCTGTTTGTCTGACTTTATGTCTTTTTGTGCCTCTCTCTATCTGTCTGTCTCTTTCTGTCTATATCTCTGTATCTTGTTCGTGGGTGGTTGACGGGTCGTATTGGTAGGTGCTACTTCTTGGTTATCACTGTTGCACTTTTTTTTTTTCATTTTTATCTTGCTGTTTCCTTTTAATTCACCCTGAGATTACTGCATATGGTGGATGGGGCAAATTCGAATCTAGCAGCAGCTGATTCTCTCTGTCTTTCTTTCTATCTCTCTCAGTGGTTGTGTCTTAAAGTCTTGTAGTTCATACACGATAGTTGGGGTGGGAAACATAGTCAAGGTCAACAACAAGATCTACCGTATTATTATTTTACACACCAACAGACACACACACACATAATCCGTAACTTTTGAAATAGATTTAAAATAAACGAAATCCTTCACGCCCATAGGTTTTGATGTCGCTGGTTTCAAATTTGATATAAAATATGAGCTTTGGTGTGTAAGTTTGGATTAATTTTCTATGATTTTATCCTCAGCTTAGCACTAGGTCACACTTTCGGGCGAGCAGCACAGCACCACGACACCGGTGACAGGACCGCTCTTTAATAAGACGTACGTAGTCTTAATCAAATTCACGGCACCATCTGATTTTCCAATTACAGGTACGGCTAGCGTGCGCCTTCCATGTCCCATGGAAATGATTGTAGAGTTTATCAGCGATTTAGAGGCGAGCATTTTATTTCAAATGTGATACGTACGTTATTTATACATTATACATGAAACGGAAGCAAAATATGTATGGAAAGGATCTTAAGCTGTCAAATATTCTATCCTCAAATATTGATCCCATCTTAAAACCTTTAGGAATTGTGACACATTTTACTATTTTACGGAAGGTAAATCTGTTATTACACAGCATCCGTGCAGTATAAATGCAAATTATAATGATAAAATTCTACTGAGAAAACATCTAGAAATATCGTCATATATACATATTTCTAAGTTGGTCGTTCTAAGTTCGTCAAAGGTTCTGTTGTTAGGCCACTAAGAGCAACCATATTTTGCGTTGTTTTTAAATTATTCTAAGATCGTTTCCATTTTTGAAGATTTTCCCAACATATAAGCACCTTTTAATTAAGGAAACTTTCATTGTTTCCCCGGCTCCAAATAGAAATTTCCTTAACATATATAAGTCAACATATCACCAGGTTTAAGAATAAAAAGTTGGAATAGTATCGTTTCAAACCTACACTCATATTCTAATAACTTTAGTATCGAATACTAACTCGATCTTATCATCATACAAGACTTGATATCATCCGGGGTATAAATAACAGGATTGTAGGAAACAAAAAGTCAGTCACTTCCAAATCAATGTTTGCTGTCATTAACTGCTCACATTCAAATGAACTATCCTTGGTCTTGAGTCCCACAATGTCTTAGAATGGCTGAAATAACCTCTCTGTAGTCAACCCTCTCTTTTTAACCCCAACTTTTTTATTTCTCAGAATGTCCCTTAGATGTACCTGATTATAATGGAAATCTTTTCAACAATGTGTTCAAATAAAACGTCTGTTGTCTTGTCTCTCACTGGTCACGTTGGCTGAAATGACTGAAACCTGTCTCCTACAGTGCTAAAATACTGCGGCAACTGAAAGCAATCTCTCAAAAACAGGCCAGGAGTGTAGTTCAGGGTCAAGGATTGACAGTGTGTGAGTCCTTCCTTTTCTTCCATTTATAATACGCTAAAGCCATCACTGGGTATTTTTACTGTCCCCAGTGCACAGAACACTTGTCGCAATCTCTACCAGCGGCCTTATTTTAACATGATCTGAAATACAGATCAACCCCCCCCTAGCCAATCATACATGTCAAAATGATGGCAGGGTCCCAACTATAGAACCCTCCCTATTAGATCTAGACTGAGTCTAATAAGATATATAATTCAGTATAATAATTAATAAATCATTAGGCCTAATCAGATACAAAGCAAAACTTTCTTACCAGTAAAAGGCAATTTTATCTCCAAGACCATTTTCCACATTATGATCCAAAACATTGTAAGATATGTTTGTCTTTGCACCCTCCATCCATTTTATGAAAATTGGACCCTTCCTCACATCAAAATTGAAATCAAGGAATTGACCTGCATGAGGTGTTTTCCAGTAAAATTGGTCTGCAATGTCACCCCAGAAATGTTCTGGCTCCTTAATTGACTGCTCATAAAGTTTTTGTATTCTTGAACACTCTTGACATGACCTTCCTTTTGCAATATCTCCGGAGGAGAATATGTTCTGTGCAAGTCTTTCTGGTGCTTTTCATCACTAAATGCAGCCATGGTTGTAAATCTTTCAAAATTTAGACTTGATTTAGATAGTAATTCTCGATGGCAAAATTTAAATACAAAACTCTTAAATCTTTTAAATTTAATGCAATTTTCGATCAAGATCTACAGAACAGATGAATAATAGTACAATGTAAAAGACAGCAGGTGACCGGCTCAAAAGTTGATCCAGGTTCTGAGGTTGATCCGACGGATTATATCACTGCTGTTCCCGATCAGTCTTGATAATGATAGGCGGTATCCGTCATTTACTTATCGAGAATAACCTTATGAAGACAATCGATTTGGCCTTGAAACACACTTGAAAAACAAAAATTGATTAAAGCAGGACGATGATGTGGTTGCTATACAATAACAGTAATGATCAATGATCACCAGCTGCAGATCTCTCTCGAGAGAGAAAGAAAAAAACAGGAGCATACGATGCGATATCGCGGACACTGCAGTGTGAAAAAGATGACTTCATTCAATAAAGGTCAATTGAAAGCCTAGCGCAACAAATCCAGATAAAGGATGTCCTCAAATCACCAGTCCTGTGAGGCTGTGGGTACGATATTGGGTCGAAAATTCAATAGGCCTACACAGCAACTGAATGTGCGTGTTTGGTGTTGCCGTTTGGCTTGGTAAAAGTTCAGTGAAGTTCAGTAGCCCTGAGGTTTCAGCGAAGACTTCTCAGGGGAGATTACTCTTGAAAATAAAAAGTTAAAATTGATCTGGGCCAAGATGTACGAGGAAGTAGTTCTCTGCCCAAGAACTGTTTCAAAGCTCATGTATCGATGAAAAAGCGGTTTTCAATTTTATCATCGAGTGATCTGATTACATGCCTTTACTAATACAGTTTAGAAAAAGATTGATATACGGCCTAAAATAAAAATAAAATTATCCAGTTATGGCTCTAACATCGTTGGAGACTGAACTAACATTACAGTTAACTAGACTCATTCACTCCCACCCCCCCCTTCTCCCTCTCCCACCCCCTTCACAGTAAAAGAAAAAATGTCTCACTGTATATTCTCATGCTATGAAATGAGTTATCGAGATTATCACACGTTATTGTAAAATGTGTAGATGTGAGGAACTGAATCAAATTTGACATCGAAGTCAATTTTTTTTAAAACTATGAAAAACTAACACATGTAACCTTTCCCCAACGGTCCTAAATATAATAATAGGTATGCGTTGAATGCAAGTTATGCATACAGCAAGAATATTTTCCTATATGCTATTCACTTCCATGTGTGCGACAAATCATGCAGGCAAAACTGATGTTAATTATCAACTTGTAATCGAATTATTTTACTAGTGTGACGCATGCGATCGTTTAAGCCCAACACATTTTCTTAGCATGGAAAGGAAGGGTGATACGGGATACGGTAGTTATATTTGTAAACATTGTAATTTTTACAAGTAAATTCTGTTACTTTTGAATTCCTGAATTCATATTTGATAGTAGAATTGATACCCAAATTGATGTTAATGTTACACTATAGAGAAATGTTTTTAGGAAAATAATCTACACCCTCATTTTCTGCTTACCACGATTTCAAAAGAAACATCAGCACTTAACTTCAACTACCCCCCTCGCCCCTCCCAAAAAAATAAAATAAAGCAAATAACATCAACAAAAACATTTAAAAAATATATAAGTTGGGGCGTGGCAGTATCTTAGAACGAGTCGTTATAAGGCATGACTTCAATCTAGGGACTTGGCGATATATCGACTGTCCTAAAAATTGGTATTTTAAATCGCGACGTTAGGGCCAAGACGGAATACAACAGCTATTCTATCTTGAGTTAGGGCTGTCGCTATACCGACATGGTGACATAATTATGGGGCAGGCCTGCACAGGAGTCGGCGGCTATGCGGCTTGCCTTTGAACTTGTATCATCCCGGATAAATATTCTTTACGCTCAGTTATCGAAATATTCATTGTAGAAAGAAAGAAAAAACGATAACATTTTTCGCACCCCAAAATTAACAACATTTCTCGCGTGAAACGTGATTAGGCGTTTTATTTTGGAGATGTAAATTATTTCAGTTCTCATAATATGCCTACTAGCTATACTACTACTACTGTTACTACGAGTACTACTACTACTACGAGTACTACTACTACTACTACTACTACTACTACTACTACTACTACTACTACTACTACTACTACTACTACTACTACTACTACTACTACTACTACTACTATACTACTACTACTACTACTACTACTACTACTACTACTACTACTACTAATAATAATAATAATAATAATAAAATAATATAATAATAATAATAATGCAAAATTTATATAGCGCCCCTATCCATGAGAGTCATGCTCAGGTGCGCTTTACAAAGGCTAACACATACATCATACAGTAGCTTACATAATGTACTCAATATTTAAGATTACTATAAAATCAAGACATCTACATACACGAAAAATTGTTACAATTAAGATGAACAGTACCTAAATGACGATATGTGTTAATTACAAGATGGCCCTATACACGCGTGCGCACACACACACACACACACACATATATATACACACACACACACACACACACACACATTGCAGGTGCCAACCCCACACACCCCATGATAGGTCGAAAAGTCAGTTTTAAAAGTCTGCGAACATAAAAATATAATAATAGTTAAAGAAGTCAAACTAAGAGATCTAAGAATAATTACATGTACATGACAGTGTTAAAGATACCATACATCAATAAAACACCAAATCCTTAACACGGGTTTTAAAAAATGCCAATAAATTAAATATTATGTGAGTCGAAAATGAAGCGGAACAACTCTGTTTTAAGTCATTGTTTAAAAGAAGGAAGGGTTGTACAGTTTCTAGTTTTAACTGACAAAGAATTCCATATAGCTGGAGCCGAAAAGGTGAAAGAACGTTCGAGATATTTATTCTTAGGGACGCTTCTTTTAGTTGCGAAGATTGTGATGATCTAAGCGGACGATAGGGGCGGTGAACTTTAAGGAGTTGTTTTAAATAGTCGGGGGCAGTGTCATGAATGCAGTTGAAAATGAGACATGCTATCGTATATATGATTCTCCTCTCTACGGGAAGCCAATGTAGAGAGCACAAAACGGGAGTGATGTGTTCAGACTTTTTGGTCTTAGTTACAATTCTTGCTGCTTTATTTTGAAGTAATTGTAATCGATGAATAGAAGTTTTTGGCAACCCATAAAGAAGAGAATTACAGTAATCAAGACGACTTGTGACAAGTGCATGGACAAACATTTTACATGTTTCTTGGTCTAACAGATTCCGGATACGAGAAATACTTTTAAGGACACAATGGATTGTTTGACAAACTTTGTAATGTGAACATGCATGTGTAAAAATTCATCAAAGAAGAAACCGAGATTTTTGACGCTATGGCTGTTACATATAGTCGTATTGTTTATGACCAGCTCATTTAATATAATGTCCTTTCCTTTTTTCTAAATGTTATCAATTCTGTCTTGTCATTGTTGAATTTCAGTTTATTTTCTGTCATCCAGGTCCTGATGTCTGACACACAGTTGATGATGGCTGTTTCTTTAGTTGTTATACGATTGTTCATGCTGAGTGGGGTGTAAAGTTGCGTATCGTCAGCATAAAAATGGTGATCAATGTTGTGGGATGCGATGATGTCACTGAGAGGTGTAGTGTATAGTGTAAAGAGAAACGGACCAAGGACTGATCCCTGCGGGACGCCAAATAGGATATTTGCTGCCGATGAAGGACTGCCATTTATGATGACTCGCTGGGTACGATCGGTAAGATAACTCACAAACCACTTCAGAGCCATGCCCGTGATGCCGAAACATTATTGCATTCTAGCGAAGAGTTTTGTGGTCCACAGTATCGAAAGCCGTGCTCAGATCCAACAGTAGAAGTGCGACATTGTCATTGCATTGGAGCTGGTTGATTATGTCATTGTGGACACGGATTAACGCAGTTTCAGTACTGTGGCCTCGCCTGTATGCTGATTGAAAAAGGGGGCACAGCTTGTAGCTCATGGTGTGGTTGGTAAGTCTTCGCACAATGAGTTTCTCGATGATTTTTAAATGAAATTTAAGTTCGAGACGGGTCTGTAATTTTTCATAATCTCGTTGTCAAGATTCTTCTTTTTTAAGAGTGGAGTCACATGTGCTTCTTTGAAAACGGTGGGAAAATCCGCATTTTGGATGGAACAATTGGCGATGGAGGTTATGGCTGGTGCCACCTCATTAATACAGGCTTTTAGAACCCACGTGGGAACCGCGTCCAATTTGCATTGTTTGTTTGCTGCATCATTGACCAGTTCAGTGATTTCCTCAACAGATGCAGGTAAAAAGTAGAAAAGTGTTGGTGGTGTTGTGATGAATTTCGTACCACTAATTTTAATGGTGTCATTGTCAATCTTTTCGTCAAGATCCGATCGAATGGTGACAATTTTGTCAACGAAATTTTTATTGAACATGTTAGCTAATTCTTGGTCATTTGCGTGTGATGGTAAGGAAGATGATGGGTGTTCGTGTTTCATGAGTCTATTTATGATGTTAAAAAGTTCTTTGCTATTGCACTTGTGCTCAGCGATGTTGTCCCTGGTATATGTACGTTTGCATTCGTTTATCAGTCCATTTGTTTCGTTTTTTGCTTTTGATATATATTTCTTTGTAAATGACGAGCTTAGATTTCCGCCAAGTTTCTTCGGCTGCTCTTCTCTTTCGCTTTGAGATTAGTATTTCATCACAAAACCATTTGGTGTCCGGTCGTACTATAACAACTTTTGTAATCAGGGGGGCATATCTGTTAAGTATTTGGACCATAATTTTGTTAATTAGTGAAATTTTTGTTTCAACTGTCCTAGCTTCCTCGAGGCTCTTAGTTATCTCTGATTTGACAATGTCACTTTAAAAACTTTCCATGTCCAATGATTTTTTTGTCCTATACGAAATCGACTTTTTTTTATGTATGGGCTTTTTCAGTTTAAAGTGAAATATTACGCTTTGATGGTCTGAGATATGGTTGCTTTCTACACGTACATCTTGCAAGAGGTTGTCATTGGAATGGCTCATAACAAGGTCAAGTGTGTTTCCGGTTATATGTGTTGGTGATTTAACATGTTGGATCAGGTTGCATGCCTCGATGCTGTTTATAAAATTAAATGTACTTTTATCTGAATTATCATTGACATGGATGTTGAAATCTCCAAGAATATATAGGTTATTTGTTTTAGCAGAAATATCGATGATGTGATCTTGAAATTCATTTATAAACTTGGTAATTGAGGCATTGTTTTTCTTAGATGCCGGGGGCGATATATCAAAACGAATTTGTAATAACACTTTTTGGTCTTCATGTTACATTCAAGGACTTCAAATGTGGATGGTTGCATAGAGGTTATCAGTTCGATGTCCAATGCCGTTTTAAAAATCACCATTAGTCCACCACCTTCTCTGCTATGGGGACGGTCCCGTTTAACAAAAGAGTAACCAGATGGTAACATATCATTCAAAATGCAATCACTGTCATCTTTTAGCCAGGTTTCTGTTATGAAAAATAAGTCTATGTCACAGTCAATTATGTATTCGTTCAGTAGTGTAGTTTTATTACGAACAGAGAGTGCATTTAACAGCACAACCTTTAAAGGGTCTAAATCAGACACATTTGTGGTGTTGGGTGTGGGTCTAATGAAAAGTAAATTGTTGGCATTGGAGTGCCGTTTTTGTTTTTGTTTATTGAATCTTCCGCCCCTCTTCCCTCTTCGTGTGCGTTTGTATGTGTTTCTATATAAGTGGTACTGCCTCAACAGGTCAATGACTGGCAAATGTAGACTACTGTAATGACGATGTGTTATGAGATCAATTGCCTTGTATGTAATGGCTGGAGTAATGCTTGTGTTGTTATTGAGAATGCCCATGGTCCATGGTGGATAAAAACAGTTCACAATAAAACTAACGATTGAAACTTGAAGACCAAGCTCCCACATCGGTATAATAATGTAAAAATCCACAAATATTCAAAAGCACTGTTATATAAATCTGCAAATGTTGCACAAAAGGATGCACCGTTTAAAGATGAATAGATACACATAAATTATGTCACACTTTGATATCTAAAACAAGCAAAAATCAAGGGAAAAATCAGAGCTGAAACTGAGGCAGCCTATGGCGCTAACAATCACAGTACTACTACTACTACTACTACTACTGCTACTACTACTGCTACTACTACTACTACTACTACTACAGCTGCTGCTACTGCTGCTGCTGCTGCTGCTACTGCTACTACTACCACTACTACTACTACTGCCAACAACTGCTACTGCTACTGCCACTGCTACAACAACAACTACTACTACTACTACTACCACTACTACTACTACTACTACCACTACTACTACTACTACTACTAGTAGTAGTAGTAGTAGTAGCTACTACTACTACTACTACTACTACTACTACTACTACTACTACTACTACTACTACTACTACTACTACTACTACTACTACTACTCACTGGGTCTAGAAAGAAGAAACGATAGAGAATGAATGAAAGGAAGTATCAATCAAGCCAAACATTTACTCTTACGAAACATTTACAATTTGTTTTGCCTTAATTGATACTTCCTTTCGTTCATTCTCTATCATTTCTTCTTTCTAGACCCAGTGAGATATAGATCTAGTCTATAGTTATCCTATTTTTTTTCGTTCTTGTTTCCATCCTCACACCTCTCTCCCTTTCTTTCTTCCCTGCTCTCTCTCTCTCTCTCTCTCTCTCTCTCTCTCTCTCTCTCTCTCTCTCTCGCCTTCTCTCTATCTCCTTTTCACCTTTTATTACTTACTTATTTTCATATTTTTATTTCATTCTAGATCTGAATCTTCTATTCTCGCTCATTTTTCACACCCCCTCTACTACGTTTCTTATCATCACTGTCTTTTTCTTTCTTTCTTCCTCCTTTCTGTTTTTCTTCTGACATGACATTGTGTGATGTGTGAGGTATTACTTAGATCTAGATTCTAGATATTTCTCGTTTGATGTCTGACGAAGGGTTAAACCCAAAACGTCACGTGTTTGTTCTGTCTTTATTAGTGAGTTGTCACTTATTGTCATATTTCGCCTTTGACTTCACTCCACCGTGGCTCCTTCGTATTATTAAATTTATTACAAATCTCGTCCGCTGAAAGGACACGGAAGGGTTAATTTATGTAACGAGTATCGAGTCACGTATTTCTCGCTCGAGTGGACGTACTCGAATAGGTAGACAGTAGATTCTAGTCCCCATTCTAGTCGGGTGTGTTTCGATCCGTGTAGCGTGTCGGCAACTACTTGGCAACTAGATCCAGGCCTCCAACTGTGTCACGGTGTCATACATAACCCATTAGAACTTAGAACACAGTGACACACGGTCAAAATGGCGATCATTCCAGCAACTTGGGATATGTATGACCTTATCCAAGGAGTCTTACAGGTTATTGAACCGTTCATTAAACTTAGGAAGTGTAATAATGTCATAGATTTAGATCTTGTTTTAGTTTATTCTCTTGTTTATTTGATATTTGAAACCGTAAACGTCCACCCCCAACTCTTGGTCTAGAACAATAACTAGACTCTAGATCTAGAGTGAAGAGTGATGTAACGTCAACACTGCTATTTTATAACACCAGTGAAGCTGTCTAGTTAATTAGAGCTAGATCTATGTTAATTTGATGTGTCTGTTAAAATTCTCTATATTTTGGCACTCCTTAAGAAGTGATGTCCCGTTTAATCCAGTGAATGTAGCTGGATTTAGTCTAAAATCTAGAATGGTCACAATTGCCAACACCTTCTCTCAGTCCCACGTTCTTTACTGTGCAATATCCGCGGGGTTAGCGGGGTTAGCAGCGTCAAGAGCCGAAGGGTCTTAAGTTTCAAAATACAGCAGGCAGGTTTCACAAAAATGGGACCCAATGATAACTTGAACTCTTCAATTAATCTTTCTCAAAGTCTAATTGATGAATCTTCTTAACATTTGGTCCATGCATAGCTTTGCCATCGCAGATATAAAAAAACATAATATTGTGAAATTTTATTTTAATTTGTGTGTTTTGTGAATATTTTTTTTTTTTGAGTGCGAACGTCAGCAATTGAGACTGCTGTCATTTCCTGCTTTTAATAAGTCCTTTTTAACCATAAGGTAGGTGAGATCAATGACGTTTTATTTTGTTTTCTTTAATTCCATGTGAAAGAGAATTGTTCAAAGAAAATTTGGCGAGTTCTAAATTTAAAAAATCTTTTGCAGTGATCACGTGAGGCAGGTTTCAGATTTTTGTTATTATGTAACAATTGTTTACCCTTATCATTATACATTTGAACTGCTCATGTTTATCACTCAGTCAGTCTATCGTCATTCACCTCACTCATTGAACTGCTTGTGTTCTGGCCGTCATCACAGCCTTCAGTCCCATCCGTTGTTGCAATACTGTCACATGATTTCTGATTGGCACACATTGAACGTAATTCCTCCCACTACCTCTTTATTTTACTTTCTTTGTTTCTTTCTTTATCCCCCACAAAACCAACTTTTTATCTCAGCCCTTCAAAATAAACCCTCTGTATACTAAATGTCCCTTGGGTGGTACCCTGCCTATGGAAGTCCTTCTAATTCATTTTATAAATATATGAGCGACTTCTCTTTTGTTTCGGTGTCTTTTTCCTGTTCAAATGTCACAAAGTTTGGAGATTTTTATTCTATATATAATATAATTAGGTGGACGTGGCTGTTTACAGGGTGCCCAGACAAATTTTAAAATAATATACACAGGCTCACATGTGACATTACATAATCATGTCTTCCTACTCATTAAATGTTAAAATTTTAAATTTAAGTCTCTGTGTTAAATTACTAATAGTGAATAAATCTCTGAGTAATGTTATTTCCCCCAGGCTCCTTTATACCATGTCATCTTTGAGGTGGCGCTGATTCTCTTGATTTTCAAGATATATACATCTCAAAGCTTTACTCCTGATAAGACTGTTTTAACTGAAAAGGTATGTATAATGTTAGTTTAGAAGTTATTTACTCTTTCATCTTGTCTTGTTATGACAATCATGAAGCTTTTATTAGATTGGATATTTGTAAATAGTCCCCTTAGCCAATAGAATTTTATTGTCAAGCCTTTTGCTTCATTGTTTTTCTCATCACAATCTTTTTTCTCTTCCCATTTGATGTCAACTTGCTGTCCAGGAGCAGGAAACACTGGTTGAAGAATGGCAGCCAGAGCCGTTAGCCCCAGATGTTCCTGATGATCATCCCTTGCTTCAGTCCATGGAAAAGTATTGTGTCGAAGGGTAAGATTCAATTACCTTTATGATTTTTGGGAGGAAGTCTAGCGACCATCAGAAGTGTTTGTTTGCTTTGTTTTAACTGTGACTTCTTTTAAAGATTGGCGTATGAAATATTTCAGAAATTATTTATCCAGTAGCATGAAGACAAAGCCTTTTTAAAATCTTTGCATACATGTACAGTTTATTTAACAGTTTGTGATTTGAAATTTTCTTGATGCCTGACTCTATTTAATAATGACTGTTGTGAAATGATGAAGAATTTTAACTATCCTTGAGCTCTTCGAGAGGAATAAAATCATACAGTTCTTTGGGTTTCAGGTTAGCTTACTTCTCTTACTTCTCTTCATGTGTTTTTCATAACTTTCATTGTCAGGCAAATTGGGAAATATATTCAAGTGAATGGCCAGTCGTGTATTAACATGGCATCATTTAACTTCCTTGGTATGGTCGGAAGGGAAGAAGTGGCGGTAAGTGATCTTTCATATATATATAGAGCAAGATATTTACTAATATATATGATATGTATACATTTAATTAAAATTTATATGAAGCAATGCTGTGCCGAGAATATCTGTTTTGTTTCTTTTTAAAAATGTATACTTCTTCATAATTCCAGTTTTAAAAGTATCCATCGTTTTACTTACATTATAATATGATTTGTACTGATGATGCAATGTTGTTTTTTGGGCAGAAGAGCATGAGTATTGATGGAAGTGACTAAAAGTTGACATAAGTGTGTCGGGCAGTGCTTGTTATCGCGAAGGAAAGATTTCTGCTTTGCTTTCTAAAATGTCATTTTCTCAACCTGAATGAACTTACTTTTGGTAACCTCCATTATTGAGAGACCAATCTCCGTTTTACAAATTAGCTGATGTAATATTATTCGTTTTCAACGAAATTCATTGCAGGAGGAGGCTGTTAAAGCTCTGAGAGTCTATGGCGTGGGAGCTTGTGGCCCGAGGGGATTCTA
Organism: Doris montereyensis; assembly: GCA_037039925.1. Classification (NCBI taxonomy): domain Eukaryota; kingdom Metazoa; phylum Mollusca; class Gastropoda; order Nudibranchia; family Dorididae; genus Doris; species Doris montereyensis. Next base: position 514,554 of record JAXRKP010000083.1, read on the forward strand.
TGGAACTATGGGTAAACGTCGTTTTTAAGGTTTTGCCTATAAATCTTGAGCTGGTGAAGTGTGTGAGAGAGAGAGAAAGGTCTGTGTTTTGTTTGGTTTCATGTATATGTATGTATGTGAGTTAAAAGTGTGGTGTCAACAATTTTTATTTTTTTATGTATCAATGTGTTTTAATTAATAGTTTAGCTTTGCTTTGATTTTATTTGTTCCTCATTGGGGGACTCAATCTAGAGGCACGATGTTGGCCTCTCAACCGGCAGTTCGAAAAGTTTTCTTGAGTTAAAGATTCCTTGGCTGTTTACAGGGCGGTCTGGCTAAAATTTTGCATGATGCACTTATCCATTGGGGCAACTTCTCAGTGTGCCTATGCATTAAGAAGGCCATGTATTTTTCTATTGCCCTATATACCTCTCATTGATTTGATTTGTTTTGTGTCATTTTCCTTCATAGATGTTCACATAAAGCTGGAGGAAGATCTGGCTCAATTTATGAACTGCGAGGAGGCTATTCTCTATTCCTATGGCTTTGCTACAATTTCCAGTGCCATTCCTGCCTACTCAAAGAGAGGAGATCTCATTTATGCGTAAGTCAATAGACAAAAATCCATCTTTATTGACCTGTAGTAAGGCAGTATGTGTGATATAGAGGCGTATCTGCTTTTCACTTTTGCTACCTACACAATTAACAGACATTTGTGGCAAGGCTGATTGTAACAGAGTTACCTGTTTCTCTGAAGGATATTTCCCAAAATTAAAAAAAAAGACATGATGTAATCGATCTTGGCGTATGAAAGCCTCTAGAGATTGTGACGTAACCGTTTTTGGTGCGCCTAGTATTTGATTTCTTTATGTCTAGGAAGAAGGACATGTGTCTATAATTATGTGGAATGGTATAGAACCTTCTTGTATTCTCTTGAACGTTCTTGAAATTTCTGTTTCTGGAAGAGTCTGTTTTTAAATATAAAAGGGCAGTTTATCTATGATTGAGAGAGTGCGAGAAATAGATTCGACAAATGCGAGAGAAGTACATGACTTTGATTCCATCTTTATATGCCAGCATTGTGAAATTGCTTCACTTTATTGATTGATTGTCGACTTTGAGTTTAATAAACGTCTTTGTTGTAATTATTAATTGAGCGTTGGCGTTTCTGGATTGTGTCTACCGCTTCGGCAACTTCTAGATTTAGAGAAAATTGTCTCGCTTCATTACCCTTCGTAACACTGATAATGTGTCCGTTCGCCAGTAGTCACTTTTCCTGGCATACTTTGACATCTTTCTTTTTTTCATTTTCTAATGGGTGAGTGGTCAGCGGTCTACTGGTAGGTCATACTTCCTCTTTATTTACTATTTCACTTGTATTTCTTTCATTTTCCTGTGTCCTATCAATTCACTCTGAGATCACTGCATTTAATGGATAGGATAAATTGCAATGAAACAATCAAACAGACTAGTGCTAATGGAACAAAGTGAAGTTAGTTTTTCTTTTATAAATTGTTGGGTTTTTAAAAAAAAAAGTTAATAATGTCACATCTGGCCTGCATTCTAGTATTCTGATTTGTTGGAAATCTTGAAATAGGCTAAACTGCAAGGCACTCTTGTACTGTGCCTCGCCTGCCAACTGAAGGCAACCCAGTTATAGATCAGTTGCATACTAGGCTTATCAGTGTCTGAACGACCAGCATCTGTGAAAGGCTTTTAAAATCTGATTGCACTTCAAGCACTTGAACTATTTCACATGATTGCAATGAGTGAAAAGATCAGCTTTATAAATTTCTTATTATGTCTAAGGGGCCTTTGAACATTCCAAAGGATTTTCATCATGCACAATGTGTACTCAGATCTATCTAGATTTTGCCCATCGTATTTGTTTCAGTTCACACATACATAATATTTGATTTTATGAGAATTTGTATGCTTATTCTGTTAACATCATTCATATTTTTTTTATTTATTCTTTTATGAGGATAAACATTCTAAAACTTTTACTCTTTGATTTCTCCACAGAGATGAAAACGTATGTTTTGCTATCCAGAAAGGTCTCTTGGCATCTAGGAGTAGAGTTAAATGGTTCCGTCATAATGACATGGATCATCTGGAGTCATTACTCATTGAACAGGCAAAAGAAGATAAGGTACAATATTAATCTATTCTTATCCTCAGTAATAGCATTTTAATCATTTTTAAATATGATATCGGCAGTATGTACAGATATGTATTTCGATGGACAATCAGGCCAGTGATAACCTGTGATTAGCATTGTACACCTAAAAGAATTATGAAAATCAAAAGAATTGTTTTTGTTTTAGAACTCATATGGTTATTAACACATTATGTGCCAACCGTTTTTCTTCTGGGTTTTCCTCTACTGCCAGACACATGTGTACATTTTACACAGAACATTTTTGAAGTTTTTATCTTTTGCTCTTCTGCTGTTTTTTTTTTTTACTTTTGTCCAAGTCAGTTGAATGGACAAGAAGTCGTAAAATAAATATTGACCAGGTTGTGCTTTACTTTTGTTTTTTTTCTTTTCCCATGATTTTAACTCTTACATGTTTTAAAGGAATGTTTTGCCTGTTCTGTTTTAAAGGAATGTTTGCCTTTTCTGTTTTAAAGGAATGTTTTGCCTTTTCTGTTTTTAAAGGAATGTTTTGCCTTTTCTTTACAGAATCCAAAGAAAGCAAAGGTGACCAGGACGTTTATAATAGTTGAAGGTCTCTACATCAATACTGGAAACATCTGTCCTCTTCCAAATTGGTCAGTGAACAAACTTTCTCAACATGAGATCGCATTTTTTGTCTAATGTATCAGTGATACATACGTTGAGGAGATCACAAAGAAATCAAGGGCCATGACTCTTGTTGTTTTAAACATTTGTCTTTTTCATTGATTTTTATCTTTCAAGATTTCATACTGCATTTTTATACAAAATCATTTCAGAAAAAAAATTTGAAATTTATCCTAGGGTTAAGCTCATGAAAATTTGTTAGCTTGATGTTAAAAGCACCCTTATCCCACACTCTAGAAGCTTGTTTGAAAATGCCCTTCTGCTTTTAATAGGGGACTTGTTAGTCGGCCTCTCAATCAAAAGGTAGTAGATTCGAGCCCTGGCAATGGTTGAAACATTTTCTCAACTATTTTTGAGTAAAATCTACCCCTGGTCCAGGTAGGCTGTTTACAGGGCAGTTCTAGCAAAATTGAAAATCCTACCAAAGGCCCCAAGATCACCTTAGTTGTGGATGTGGGTAAATCAGATCAAATCAAAATCTGTTTTTAATTAGATACTTTTATTCCTAAATCTGATATTGATAATGAAATTTATGTCAGATGTTAGATTGGCACTCTTTGCATAGCCTTCATATTTTTTGTGTAGTTTCACACGCATACATAAAAGGTCTTATAGTATCATTGAGTAAGCGTTGCTTGTATTATACCACAAATATTTTTCTGGATAAGTGAAAAAAATGGAGAATGAATCCTAACGTGTTTTTCTAGCTAAGATTAAAGAAAAATGAATGAAAGGGATCCCCCCCCACCTTTTTTTTTTCTCCTTCTCCTCTCCAAATCAACATTCAAAATAAATACATGCATATGGACATGATGTCTGAAATCTTTATAATATATTTGCTCTGTGTAAAGGTGGAATTGAAATGGAAATACAAAGTGCGCATCATCATTGATGAGTCCATGTCATTTGGTGTTTTTGGTGCCACGGGACGTGGAGTTACTGAACATTTCAACATCTCTGTAGATGAGATCGACCTGATCACAGCTCTCTCGAGAATGCCATGGGAGCGTTGGCGGTTTTGTTGTGGAAAGAAATTTATTGTTGATCACCAGGTAAATTACTAGTTAAGTTGTAATATAAATTCATTATATCCGTTTTTTCCTTGTTTTATATGTTGATAAAAAGGAAGGACAAATTTTTTGGACTGAATTTACAAAGACTGGTTAAGTTATTACTCAGTTAAGCCTAGCAAATTGCTGTAGAGCATGGCGGGTGAAATGGTTTGGTCTCGCAGATTGCTAAGTCTTACAAGTTGCTATGGAGCATGGTGAGTGAAATGGTTCGGTCTAGCTGTTTGCTAAGTCTTACAAGTTGCTATGGAGCATGGCAGGTGAAATGGTTCGGTCTAGCTGTTTGTTAAGTCTTACAAGTTGCTATGGAGCATGGTGAGTGAAATGGTTCGGTCTAGCTGTTTGCTAAGTCTTACAAGTTTCTATGGAGCATGGCAGGTGAAATGGTTCGGTCTAGCTGTTTGCTAAGTCTTACAAGTTGCTATGGAGCATGGTGAGTGAAATGGTTCGGTCTAGCTGTTTTTGCTAAGTCTTACAAGTTGCTATGGAGCATGGCAGGTGAAATGGTTCGGTCTAGCTGTTTGCTAAGTCTTACAAGTTGCTATGGAGCATGGCAGGTGAAATGGTTCGGTCTAGCTGTTTGCTAAGTCTTACAAGTTGCTATGGAGCATGGTGAGTGAAATGGTTTGGTCTAGCTGTTCGCTAAGTCTTACAAGTTTCTATGGAGCATGGCAGGTGAAATTGTTTCGTCTAGCAGTTTGGTAAGATATTGTAGACGGGCATTCATGTAAACTTTTTACTGCTTCAAGAACTTGTTTGAACACACTAAGAATGTGTGTTATTTCCATCATTATTCTTACCAAGGAGATTAAAGGCATTCGTGTATATCTGCTCTTTTTCACCAGCGACTGTCAGGGTTAGGATATTGTTTCTCTGCTGCTCAACCACCAATGCTTGCGACAGCTGCTTCTGAAGCCCTAGGACTCCTAAAGCTCATCCCGGTGAGTCAGCTCATTTTGTACCCTCTTGTCTTGCTCATCACCAATGTCTTTAATGTGCCTTTTTTGGATGGGGTTTCATAAGTGTTGAACCTCTGAAAATTTTTGTTACACCCTTGAAATCTCATGACATCTTCTGTTTTGTCTCAGTTTCATGTATAAAGATTTCAACCTAAGATTAGTTACCTATGTAGCTCCAATTGTAAAAAAAAAAATCCAAAGGCAAATGGTGGTGTTAAATAGTTTGTGATTGGCCATCTAGCTACGGCTTATTTCTTAAATCAATCTGTCATGTGAGACTGTAAACAAGTACAAATGTACATATGAAATCTTATCAAGAAATACAATTTCCCCTCAGTCTATTTGGTTGAACTTCAAGAAAACAGTGAGAAAGTCCATGAGAAACTGAAGAAGTAAGTGAATACGGGACCATAAATTTATGTCTTGGAAATTTTGTGTTTTGTTTTGTTCTCTTTCAATTTAGTTCAAATTACTTTATTTTTGTGTATTAGTTACATTTTGTAGTCTCAATCATAGTAAACCAATGTTCTTTTAACCCAAGTAGAGCTTTGCGGTGTTACCGGAAGTGACCTTCTTACAGTGAGGGGTTGCCCCAGCCATTTGCATGAAAAAACGGGTGAAGCTAGGATTTAGACTTAGTTTGAACAAGGAGTTCACGCTTACAGATGATGAAAGACCTTTAAAACATGCATTTTCTATAAGTTAAAAGAATAAGGAATTCATGTTGAGATGTTATTGCAACAAGAGAAACTTAAACTAAGGGCTAAACATTAGCAGCGATAGCCGTGTAATCAACTTAGACGTCTCACGAAGTTTGTTGAATGGGAAAGAGTAACTTTGACGAATGATAACGAGGCTATTGGAAAAGCCGTGAGCTTAAAAAAAATTGTAATCTGTTATTTAACTATGAACTCAAAGGTCAAACTACATCATAAACCATGTAAGGAAAGTGGAAATTTCCATTCAAAAAGCCTAGGTGTCTGACCCTAAATATAGGGCCTGCGCTCTTCCCATGCCAATGTGGCGGCCCTAAATATAGGCTTCGGACCAACTGCAATACGTCCTAAATAAAGGGCTATAGCGCTTCCGGGCCAACTGTAATACATCTAAATAAAGGGCCTGCGCTTCTAATACGATCTCAATATACATCCTAAATATAGGGCCTGCCGCTTCCCGGGCCAACTGTAATACGTCCTAAATATAGGGCCTGCGCTTCAACTATAATACATCTAAATATAAGGCCTGCGCGCTTCCCGGACAACTGCAATACATCCTAAATATAAGGCCTGCGCGCTTCCGGGCCAACTGCAATACATCCTAAATATAGGGCCTGCTCGCTTCCCGGACCAACTGTAATACGTCTAAATATAGGGCCTGCGCGCTTCCTGGGCCAACTGTAATACATCCTAAATATAGGGCCTGCGCGCTTCCGGGTCAACTGTGTACATCCTAAATATAGGGCCTGCGCGCTTCCGGGGCGGATGGCAACATGCCTTTAATTTAGGGCCGACACTTTTCTTGGGTTAAGGCCCTAATGGCCCATACAGTCAGTATTTATCCCGGCTTTTTTATAGTATCAAGCAGAACAGGTGATAGTCTGACATAGGTTTTTACACCCAAGCTGTTGTTGGTACCCATTGGCACCTGGGTTGGGTGGGGGGGGGGGGGAGTGTTGAGATTTGAACCCACGACTTCATGATACCAATTCTGACAATCTAACCACCAGGGTGCAGACACCTTCTCAATCATAGTATATACGTATTGGAGTATTTTCTTGTCCTGTTTTTGTTTCTGTATTCTTTTTAGAATTGTTGTGCTACGTTTTTAGAAGGGAAGATGACCTGGGTTATAATTATTATCAATATAAGGTCTCTCATCATATGTGTTTTTCTCAAAGTTGTTGAAATGAAAATACTGGATGAGAGAACAAAAAACTTATATGTAAATGAAAGCGCACACAAAGAAAAATGTAGGAAAATGTAACTTATTTTCTTTACTTGTGCCCAACATCTCTGGCGTCCATGTGCTTGGTGAGACCTTTTCCCCTTGAAACATCTACAACTGACAGAGCCATCCGATGACAGGGATCTTGATGTTCGTACTTTGGAAATGGTCGTTGATGCGGGTAGGATGATGAGTTTTATTGGAGGTTTTCTTCTCTCCCAGACTGAATTGCTATGTCAGAGAGTTGTCCTTTTTGCCCTCATCTTGGGGGACTTGGTAGTCAGAGGCAAGGTGTTGGTCTCTCAAACCCAAAGGTCTGGGTTCAAGCCCTGGTGGTTGTAAGATTTGCATTATTTTTTTCGATTAAAGCCCCCATCTTGAGCTTTCAATTAAAATTCTTGAAAGAGGAAGTACTCATTTGAGCTTTCATTATGATTGCTTTTACTTTTATCAGTTCTTTGTTTGCTTTCTCATTTTTAACCAATTGGTTAGTGAGAATTTTGTGATATAATGATGGTTTTATACTTACTGTCATATGTGTAATTATTTCTTTTTCCTTGTGTTTGCAGGCAATGTCAGATGGTGTTGCCATGACTGTTTCAAGATATCTCGATAACGAGGAGCATTCCCTTGTGCCTCCCAGGTTAGAAATGTGGTCACATGAATGTACAATGTTATGCTTCGTTGACAGAACGGCTTTCCCTTTTCTTTTTTACTTTAAAAGAAAACAAAACAGCATTCACATTAGCATATGGATAATGCTCCGTAAAGTTCATCTTGATTGAGGGAGAAAAACAGGAGGAATATATTTAACAAAAAGATAAATATGTTTATAAACCATTTGTAAATCAAGATTATATTTTTATATCATTCTTTCATATTGAAACATTTAGCTCATAATTTTGAGTTCTTTACAAAATTGTCAGTTCCCTATGTAAAACAAGAAACTTATTTGGTATTTTTCATTAGCTAAAAAAGTAGATTGTGGGGATAGATATATCATTACATAACTCTTACATTTCTTTTCTTGCATTAAAAAAACAATTTCTTATACTTATATCTAATTTTTCTTTATTTTCAAGTATTCGCCTTACAGTCAGCTGCACATTGACGGATGCCGATATCGACAAAGTTACTAAGGTGGTCAGTGCCTCTTTTGATCACGTGTTTGAGAAGCTCACTTCAGGTAACACATTGCGTTTTGTTTTGTTTTTTTTCATTTTTCATGTTTTTTTTGTTGTTTTGTTGTTGTTGTATATTGGGGGGGGGGGGGGGGGGTTGAATTATGTATATTGAATGTGTTAAATTCTGTTTCCCTTGTTGTTCAGTTTGTTTGAATGTTTTGTTTCTTTGTTTTCATTTTTGTTTAAGGAGATTGACAGTTATATTTGCTTTTTTTAATGGTGTAATGTTTTAGTTGAATTGAAATGATGCTTGACCATCATTCATCTGCTGGTATATCTTTTTCTTAAAATGACAAAGAATAGTGTTTCCTTGTCTTTTTCCATGCTGTTACCAATGACTGTAGCTATATGTGATGGCCAACTTACTAAAGACTGGGATTGGCTTAAATACGGGATTACGGCCCTTTGAATGTGTTTGTTCTAACTCAACTTCCATCAATGTATCTATGGTAAACAAAGATACCATTTATTTGCAGCTGGTAATGTGATAACTTAGCTTATAATAGGACTTGAAATATAGAAGGCTGCTCAACCCCAATTTTCACCACAACTCTTACCCTTGATATGCTTAAGCTCATTCTTTTTCAAATTTAAAAGTTAAAAAATAATGGGAGCAAATGTTCACAAAGAGGCTCTGCTCTTTCAGTGGGTCATATTTTCTACAACGTTGGCCATCACATGTATACTGCATGATCATTGCAGTTTCATTCATCTTATCATCTTGCTTCATTCAAGTATTAAGTGATGAAAATATAATGATAATAATAATAATGTAATTTTGAGGGAAATTTTTATAATCATTGCAGGAAAGTTACCCTGGGCTCTGTCAAACATGGAGAGCAAATTGCATCAAGATAAACAAGTGTTTATTTGAACTTGCTCGGAAGTGAACTGGCACTAATGCAGAATACAGTTGAAATTGATTTATTCAGTATTTTAATTTATTGAAAATTCCATGTATTGCTTTGACATTCTATTTATGTCAAAATTATTTTTATTTATTATCACACAATCATATTTGTTAAAAATCATTAGTAATTACATTTGATATTTGCACTATTTAAAGAAGTCGAGAAAGGAGGAGGAATGTACCAAATAGCATAAATTAAAAAACATAATTGTGCAGTCACTTTCTTGACGAATGATTCTGTTCATGATTTGCCTTTCATTTTTCATGTCTCAAATATAAATTAACTGAAGAGGAAACACTCATTAAAATAAAAGAAGGTACTGTTAACAGGTGATTTACAAATTTGTGATTTATCAGGCGTTTTTTATATTCCTCTGTGAATTTTCGTGAAGACTTTTGTGATGTTTCAGTAATGGCAGAAAATATGATTTTCTTAAGCTTGAGAAAAAAAACATGTTTCATTTTTTCTTCAGGAGTAGTTTAAAAGGGATTAGATCTAAATAATGGATAAGAAGGAAAGCAAAGATTAATTTTTTTAATGATAGGAATTAGGAGGATCTTACGCTGAAAAATCAGACAATAGGGAAATGTAACATTATGATGAAATGAAAAGTATAATGAGGGCACGATTGAAATTAATTTAACCAATGAAGTCAAACGCACACAAATGCATCAGTCATTGCCCTGTGTGCCATGATTAATTTTATTGATAGGCGGATGAGAATAAGATAGACGCTTTGTTTTTGATATTATTGCTGGAAGGGTATTTTCTACCGTCAACATGGACAAATTAGGTATCATTTAAATAATCTGTTTTTGAGTTTTTGACTGATCTCTTTGTGCCCAATGAAGGGGAATTTCTCAAAATTGAAATCTTAGTATGCTCGTGATATAAAAAAAACATCCACAACTTCACAATTGATCATGGCTGAAATAGATAGCAAAATGTTCAGAAATTTGCTTGAGAGTAAAAACAAAACATTTTTCGGACCTTTTTATTTGTAACCAATTCTCCTGTGCCACTACACATTTTCCTTTCAAATTGTTCTTTCAATGTACTTACTTTTTTATGTTCTTCCTTGAATTTTTTTTTGTTTCTGGCCTCTTTGCTTTTGTATCTTTTTAGTTTATTAGTTTTCTCAGTCTCTTGGTAAAGACAGAAGAGTTTCATTTGACACGATGAGAGAGATGCAGCACTTTTGTGTAATATAATTTATTTCACTGATGATGTAAAACATGTTGGTAGATTGAAGAGAATGTCAAGTTGTTCACGATTTTATGTGTAAAGATGGACGAGGCAGATAATTATAAGGAAAGAAATCGATGACCAGGTGTATCTCTGAGTCAATGACATTTCCCTATCTGGTCGATTCAGTGGAAAGATTTTAATTTTAGTCACACAGGAGAATCAAAGCAGTAACTACTACATTAGAGGCCTTTTTCTCATTGTTTGTAGTCAATTGCAGTTTACTTTTGCTTAGTAGAAGTTTTTGCATGGCAGATATATTTATAGGATCATCAATTGCTCTTTATATTAATATAGACAAAATGTTTATTACATAACATTTACAAGTGTATGACCCATTTATGCTCTTAACATTTCGTCTACTGCACAAACTTGTTCCTTAGGTCATACTCATTCTTCACAATAAGCTGTTCTTTCTTTTGCATCATCTTACTTATTCTTCACACCTCCTAATAAGGCATTCTTTCTTTGCTTTATCTTAACTCTTTCTTTGCTTTATCTTAACTCTTTCTTTGCTTTATCTTAACTCTTTCTTTGCTTTATCTTAATTCTTTCTTTGCTTTATCTTAACTCTTTCTTTGCTTTATCTTAACTCTTTCTTTGCCTTATCTTAATTCTTTCTTTGCTTTATCTTAATTCTTTCTTTGCTTTATAATTCTTGGCTTTATCTTCCTCTTACTCATTCTTGACATCTCTTAATGTACTTCTTAATTTGCTGTGTCTTCACATGTCATTGTTTTACCATTGTTAATGCTATGTTCCTTTTATCCCAGTTGGCTTGGCTTTGTGAAGGATGTTGTTGTCACGTCTGCTTGCCATGGACTTTTCTCTGTGTTAATGTCAATGTCATACTACGATTTTTGTTTCTATTTTTGTACTAAATTGTGATTTTATATAGAAAATAAATGCCGCAATATGCATTTTTGATACATAATAGTGTTTTGAAAGCTTGTCTTTTCATTGTTGTTGGTAAATTTGCCTTGTATTTTGTATGTGAAAGTGAAATATGAGACAAGACGTGATTAGAAGATTTTTGAAATGAATCCACATCATGGCCATACTGTGAACATACTGTGAACTGCTTTCCGCCATACTGTGAACTGCTTTCCGCCATACTGTGAACTGCTTTCCGCCATACTGTGAACTGCTTCCTTATAAATGAGTAAATGGTGGGCGGTTGGCGAAACTCCTGGTGAGTCCTCATTCTTTCCTTTTCACTCGTTCTTTTATCTTTCATTTGCTGTTTCCTTCCTACTCCACCCTGAGATCACCGCATATAAACAGTGAATTTCAATGAAGACTTTTAAATGATAAATAGACCCAACAATTTGTAAACATCATTCTAGGACAAAAAGACCTCAAGCTCATTTTTATTTACAAGTTGAATGAGACCAGAGTCAAGAAGCAGGTTACCTGTTACCAATTACCAGCTAAAGGAAAGGTAGTTTACCATTGACACTTGTGAAAGTATATGTAATACATTTTAGTACAAGTACAATGAAGTATATTACTTCAGGATCATGAGTAAAGCTAAAACATAAGTGGAACAAAAATAGGTTGATAATCATAAATCAAATTATGTTTTTTATTGTACATTTGGATAATATTACTAGATACATGCCCCTTGTTTGGATTTAACATTTATTGGTTGTCCATTGGTAATGATGTCTGCCGGGGTGACCATCTCCTACCAGGACGCGTCCCCAGGTGTGAATAGGGGAACAGCCTCTAGATATAGAGGTCAGCTGCGAAATACTGCATAAGCAGTCATGGACAAAACTGGCGTACGTCAGTGAGGACGGAGTGGAGCTGCAGAGTGGGAACTCAGCCCTTAGAAAATACTCTAGATGTCCTGTGAGGTGGCTAACAGGCGGAGCAGGTGCCTTTATAACCTCCCCAGGTGGACAGAGCTCTTTAACCTGGCGTATAGAATGTGTGCACGCTTTATCAGACAGGAAAACTTGAGCAGTCTATAAATGAAATGGACAAATATCCTGTCTATATGCGAATCACGGTGGACTGACAATGGCAAAAGAGATCTCGAATGGGAACCCATGGGTGAAAGATTAATGAAAGCTAGGTTTAATTCCAAATACGCAAAGGTGACCATCATCTTGTGTTACGCCCACACAAGAAGACAAAAGTGAGGAGGAGAAAGAACCGTTTTATGAAAGACTTAACAGCACAGTACAAAAGACCCCAAGACATGATCTACTTATTGTTCTGGGTGATTTAAACATAAAGTTGGAAAAGTTAATAGTCAAAGAGAACATATAATGGAACGTGAAGGACTAGCTGCAGACATGAATGACAATGGAGAATGTTTGGCGGAATTTTGCGAAGAAAACAATTTAATCATTGGAGGAACCATCTTTAAGCATATAGACATCCACAAATATACATGGACCTCTCCAGACGGAAAAACCAAAAAATCAAATTGACCACATCACTATCAATAAGAAATGGAAGACATCACTGTTAGATGTGAAAACAAGAAAAGGGGGGGCGTTGTTGCAAATGACCATGAGCTCATGACTGCTAAAATCCATATAAAATTAAGGAAGACCGAAAAGTGACATCAGAAGGAATTTTGACATTGGAAAAGCTGCAAAACGAAGAAATTGCTAAAAAATTCAAAATAGAGTTATCACATCGATACCAGGCCCTACTGGATGAGCAAGAACTGTCCTTGGCAAAATTCAACCAGGAACTGCTAGACCTGAGCCAGGAATTACTGGCACCTAGCAAAAGAAAGAAAGGTGGATATCAGATCAATCTGGAAAGTGATCGAAGAAAGAAAAAGAAAAAGGCTAAGGGTCGAATACTGATCACCAGATCAAAAGAATTAAAGAAAAAATCATAATGAATATACGATGCTAAACAAAAAAGTAAAAAAAGTGTCAAAGCGGAAAAGAAAGGTTACTATGACATGTTAGTAGAAAGAGCAAGAAAAATCAAATAAAGACAAGATATGAAGACTCTATACCAGACAGCTAAAGAACTTTCCAAAGGCTATAGGAAAAATGACACACCGATCAAGGACACACAAGGAAATTTACTCTTGAGTGAAGCAGACCAAATGAACAAATGGAAGCGCATTTCGAGTGTGTCTTAAGCAGAGAACCGCCAAGGCTCCCCACGGTCATTAAACCTGCAGAAAATGACTTGGGCATGAACACTTTACCCTAATTTAGATGAAATAAAAAAGGCAATAGAGTCTCAAAACAGGAAAGCAGCATGTGAAGATCAGGTGACAGCGGAAATGATTAAGATAGAAAAGAAATCACTCTAAAATATTACAAAGTATATTTCCAGAAATTTGAAAAAAGAAGAGCTACTAAATGAGTGGAGTGTTGGACTTATCAAGTTATCGTCAAACTACCAAAAGGGAGATCTTTCTAAATGTGATAATTGGAGGGGAATCATGCTACTCTATCACCAGCAAAATGTTCAGCAAAATATTATTAAACCGTATAAACCCTACAGTCGAACCAAAACTTATAAAGCAGCAAGCAGGATTTAGGAAAGACCATTCTTGCTCAAACGATATATTCACTCTTAGATAAATTTTTGAACAATGCCAAGAATGGAATGCTCCCCAGTACTCAAATTTTATAGATTTTGAAAAGGCTTTTGATAGTGTACACAGACCTGCATTATGGAACACCCTACGACACTGGCATTCCCTCCAAGGCAGTTAGCATAATCAAACTGCTTTACAGGGATTTCCATGCTAAAGTAATATGTGGAAATAAATTGAGGAGAGCGTAAACATCAATACAGGTGTGAAACAGGGCTGCATTCTATCACCTTTTCTATTCTGCCTTGCTATCGATTGGATTATGAAGGAATCTGTTGAAAATAAGAAAACAGGACTAAGGTGGACATTCACTGAAATATTAGAGGATCTTGATTTTGCTGATGATGTTGTACTTCTGTCACAGAACATCACAGATATACAAACTAAAACACAACGAATTGATAACAATGCACAAAAACTGGGGCTACACATAAATATTGGAAAAACTAAAATGATGAGCATGAACAACAAATCGAAACAACCGGTGAAACTTGAAAACAGGAGATTGAGGATATACAAGCTTTCACATATATCGGAAAGTAAAGTTACTCAAAATGGAATTTCTGAAGATGAGATCAAAGAAAGGTTAACAAAAGCAAGAAAAGTATTTGGATCACTGAATAATATTTGGAAGTCAAGAAAAATCTCAATAAAAAAAACAACTCAGATTCTACAAATCTAACATTCTAGCTGTTCATCTTTATGGTGCTGCATCTTGGAAAACAACAAATAACATCTGCAGAAAGCTGGGCACCTTTCAAAACAAATGTTTCAGAAAGATCCTCAAAATATTTTTGCCAAACACGATATCAAGAACGACCTTCAAGAAAGAACATCACTGGAGTCACAGATTGTGAGGAGGAGAAAATGGTAGTGGACTGGTCACATCCTTAGGATGAATGCTGATGCCATCCCTAAAATAGCCCCAGATGGACCCCTCAGGTCTGGGGAACAAGAAGAGGTCGCCCGCTAGAATCCTGGAGGAAAAGCATCGACAAAGAACTGAAGACCCAGGGATGGATGTGGGGAAGATGACAAAATTGGCATCTGATCGTGTTCAAGGTCAATGGTGATCAATGTGTTGGCATTATGTGCTGCCCAAACACCATGAGGATAAGGCAAGGCATTGGCAATGATGAAGTTGAAGTACTGTATACATGTAGATTTTTCACACTGATGGAGATTTGGTTTGAAACTTTCTACTTGCTGCCTTGAAATATTTGAATTACATTATTAATTATTTATTCCTCATATTTAAAAATTTATACCCCCCCCCCCAAAAGAAAAAAAAGTAGTAAGCAAACCCCATCCAACCCAGCAATAACAAAAGAAATCAGCTACAGAAATAAACTAAAATTAAACCTCATAAAAACAACCCAAAAAAATTAACAATAAAAAAAATCAAACAAAGAAGCCAACGACTTTCCAATCCCACTCCCACTCCCACTCACACTCTCAGCTTTCCTCCTCGCACCCTGAGATCACCTTGTTGACAGGGTTTATTTGCTTTAAAGAAACGAAACAAACAAATTCCTCTTCACCCATACACACACACGTCATGCATTACTTATTCAAGGTATGCGCTTCGACAATCAGCACATTCGTATGACAAACTTGCCGAACATCTCCTTGGCTATAACTACAGCAAGTACATGGGCGATCAAAAACAAACAAAAACCTCCCTGAATATCATGTATCAAGGAATAAAGATAAGGACAAGAAATTTCTCATACTAACATGCATGTATTTGACTCTTGTATGTAAACAAAATCTAGTCCCCATCTGAAGCGACGCACTTTTCCCACTGCTCTTTGTTTGTTGACCTTGAAAAGCCCTTTTAAAGTAAAAGCGGTTGGGCTGGGCCTTCAGCCACGCTTATGTTGTACAGGAAACATCTTGTTCGTCACGAATTCTTCTTCCTGCGTAGACAGCAAAATATCCTGACAAACATATTATCATTTCCAATGCATTCACCGCAGCAAATGCGAACAAATCCAACGCATTTATTTGGCAAACTTTTTAAAGAGTAATAAGAGACTGTCCGATCTCACTCAAATCAATTGTTACTGTTACATGTGTTACATGTACTAGTGTGTTACAGAACGTTGGTACCCCCCTCCTACTACTAGAGCACACAAAGTGGTGTAAAAAAGAAAAAAAAGACGTCAACGGCCTTGAGATGACAGAAAAGAAAAAGAACAGCAAGGCGTATATTTATTCAACGAGTTTTCACCTAATGCTGACATTAGTTCCTCAAATTTTGGAACCAATTGTGACTCAAAGCTTTCCAAACCCGAATAAAAAGGCACAAAGTGACCACTGACATCGATATTTGAATTGATGAACAACCTGACTAACGTGACATGCCCTGACACTGACATCGATATTTGAATTGATGAACAATCTGACTAACGTGACATGCCCTGACACTGACATCGATATTTGAATTGATGAACAATCTGACTAACGTGAAATGCCCTGACACTGACATCGATATTTGACTTGATGAACAACCTGACTAACGTGACATGCCCTGACACTGACATCGATATTTGACTTGATCGACTAACGTGACATTGACATCGATTTGATTGATGAACAACCTGACTAACGTGACATGCCCTGACACTGACATCGATATTTGAATTGATGAACAACCTGACTAACGTGACATACCCTGACACTGACATCGATATTCGAATTGATGAACAACCTGACTAACGTGACATCCTGACACTGACATCGATATTTGAATTGATGAACAACCTGACTAACATAAATGCCCTGACACTGACATCGATATTTGAATTGATGAACAACCTGACTAACTGAAATGCCCTGACACTGACATCGATATTTGAATTGATGAACAACCTGACTAACTGAAATGCCCTGACACTGACATCGATATTTGAATTGATGAACAACCTGACTAAAGTGACATGCCCTGACACTGACACAGTGAAACATATCGAGAGTAGAAAAGAAGGGGCACTGTTATAGAATGACAGTGACAGTACCGCCATCTTGGACTGACTGCCAGTGTCATCTTCACTCCTTTCTATTCACGATGCATCTCTGGAACAGTCTCCCATCAGCAATAGATTGAGCCGAAAACCTGACCAACTTCCAGAAATAGTTCAATATTTGTCGGGCTGATCTTTTCTTCTTCTTCTAGCTTATTGAAATATTATATTCTCATACAACAAACGAATCCTGGACTGTAATATTTCACAAAACTTTGAAACTATTTACGTTAGATTTTTGTAACAAGTACTGTTCCAATTGTCCTGTTACAGCTATGACAACTTCATGTACATACATTATGTGAACTGTGGATGGAGGTCACTACATGTGTATAAAGAAGAAGTAGAGAGGGTGGAGGTCAAGAAGGAGGAGGAGAAGTCAAGAAGAAGAAGAAGGAGGAAAAAAGAAGACAAACAACTTGAGGGTTTTATATCAATAGCATAATCATCATAGTTACACAATGCAAACAAGTTTTAGTATGAACAACAAATACGGAAAACAGAATTTGATATTTTTGTAACAACAATTAAAAAAACCGAAAGTTTCTATCGAACATAAAGTTGTAACGCACGCAAGAAGCAAGTTAATTTACCAAAGGATAACAAGGGTTGAAAACGTTTGAAGCCATGTGACGAGGTATTCTGTCATCAATGCTTATTGAACATAGGTTAAGAAACATGGAGGTCCGTCGTAATGTACACGTACAAAGTAAAGTAAGTCCCATATTCAGAGTTGAACGTAGGGTAATCAAGTAGAATCTGATTTTTGTGGGTATAGATCTACGTGTTAGTTTGGCATTACTTTTCACGCTGTCGAGTCTGAATGCATCAAAGTAGAATCCTGATTTTTGTGGGCATATATATATATATATATATATATATATATATATATATATATATATATATATATATATATATATATATATATATATATATGTTAGTTTGCCATTGCTTTCAACGCCACCGAGTCTGCATTAAAATACCTTCGTCAAATTTTACAT
Source organism: Doris montereyensis (assembly GCA_037039925.1). Classification (NCBI taxonomy): domain Eukaryota; kingdom Metazoa; phylum Mollusca; class Gastropoda; order Nudibranchia; family Dorididae; genus Doris; species Doris montereyensis. Next base: position 532,259 of record JAXRKP010000083.1, read on the forward strand.
TTTAAAAAAAGTCTTTCATGCTCCACATAGCCGACAAAAATAGGTAGTAGTCAACCCTGAGATCACCAGCTATGGTGGACCAGGTTAAAACCAAACAAACAATCGGTTTAAACGCATCATGTCAAACATTAACGTAACAAATGTATGTGTACAAAATGTAAATATGTAATGGCAAACTGATAGCTACCGCTGTATCATAATATAGATATAATAAAAGCGAAGTAACCTTCTTTTAATTTATTGTTGTATATTACTACATGTATTTATGTGTCTGCCAACAATAAAGCGATTTATCTTCAGATGTTTTGTATTTGTGTTTGAGCGCAGATATATTACATGCATTATTATCATTGCGTTGTTATCTTTTTACGATAAGCCAGATTTATTATCACGTTTTGTGACGAACGACCCTGTAGCCCTGTTTTTGTTTGCCATCTTACACTTACACTTACACGTTTTATCCTTTGTTTGCTTTCGCTGGAAAAAAAACTAACTTGAAGTTTCTGGTGAAACTAGGATTCGCAAAGAACGACATTAAAGGTATGCCTTACAAGCACTGCAACATTCCATTATCTTCAAGTATGTTTTTTGTTTTTGTTGTTTTGACGTTGTTAATATTAATAAGTTAATAATTCTACTTGCTAAAGACCAAAATGTAGGCGAACGTAAAAAGTGTAGCAGATAGAAACATTATTATTCTGGCGTTTTCGTCTTTGTTACACGCATTCTCAATAAAGAAACACAATCAAGATTTAATATTATTTATTATTATTTATTATTATTTATTATTATTTATTATTATTTTATTATTCGAACAATCACAGAATCATGTAAAGCATTTGTTCAAGAAATACGACAGTCACAAAACGCCTACATTTCATAACAGTAATAACCTACTCGTACTTTCCCACACTGTCAGTGTGTGACAATGTGTCCCCAGGAGTTGTCATTGGCATCGACTGCATACCGTGTTTTATAAAGCTTCAAGTAAAGTACGATACATGTGTACCTTGTAAATTGTTCCTATACTAGATCTAGTAAAACTCCTACTTATACACACATGGATTAGAGCTCAGTGTGAGAGTTACACTGAGTGTGGGGATTCGACCTTTTGATTAGCAGCTGGATGCAACGACAGGTACATTTATATCGTGTCGTATCGTGTCAGAGGATTGCTAGGTCGTTTGACCTTTAAATGCCCCATACATCTTAATACAACCATGGAGTTTTAATTTTTTTTTTATTGAATTTACAATAATCAATCCGGACAATGGACATTCATTCATCATACAAGTATTTTAAATTATAGAGCTCCTTATCAATGGCATCTTTAAAAGCATTTATACTTTTTGAATGTTTTGTTTTGAACATGAAACTATTTCATGTTTTGACTGTTCTTATGATTAAAAAAATTATGTCTAATAGAGGTAGAACTTCCTGTAATGTATATCTTAAATCTATCTCCCTTAGAAATAATTACATGAGAATAGTTGAAACATGATTTAAGAGCTATTTTGTCTATACCATGAACAATTTTATACAATAGGATAAGATTCCCCCATTTTCTTTTGTATTTTAGAGAGGGGAGGCAAAGACATTAATTCAATCTTTCATCATATGACATATAACCAATTTAAAACAATTGTAAGAATTGGTCCTTATATCAATGTCAGCCTTTAGTATTCTTTCAAAATAGCTACCTACCAACATTTAAAAGTAAAATAGCTAAATAGTCATAGTCATATCAATACGCCTATTAAGATTATTATCAGCTCATTATAAGCTTGTTGAAGAAGCAAAAGACACCTCTTTTTGGCTGCGAAGGCTCACATAAGTAGACTTCAAATAAAGGCCTTGGTGTGCGTATTCTTTCATTACTATCAAGCTGACCACTTTATGATCATTTCAAGCTTTTGGAACATCGAAACATTTGTGTAATAAAATGACTAGGTTGGGACGAATTCCGAGAGTTGAAATACATGTGTAGAGCAATTTTTGTTCAGAAACTCCCAGGAATGACCTTGACCCCTCGCCCCCACCCCTAAAAACAACCACCCCCCAACCCCCCCCCCAAACCCCCCCCCCAAACAAACAAAAAAAACCAAAACAAAAACCCAAAAACAAACAGAAAACAACAACAACAACAACAACACACAAACACACACACACATACACACACACACACACACACAAAGGAATCGAACAAAATAAAATATGATCATCCTCAACATCATCATCATCATCATATCATCATCATTATCATCATCATCATGATCAACATCACCATCATCATCAACAACAACAACAGCATTAACATCATCACCAATATCACCATCATCAACAACAATACCAATTACAACAACAGCAACAAAAATAACATTAACAAAAGCCAATAAAAGTGTACTTTTCTTTCCTTATATATGTCACACTGTGTCCAATTCACGTAACACGATGGGTATCAAATCTGGAGCTGTCGTGTTTGAACACTCCACCCATGACAGATACTTTTTTATTTTTTGTTTTCCATTCTTGTGATAAAACATGCTCACAAGTTCAAACAATAATCATAATATTAAAATTGTTGATATCATTGATACCGCACCGTATCTTCAATTCTGACTCCCAAATGACATTATATCCAGTGACCCATACGGTCAGCCTGATCCCAATACAAAAGTCAATCACCTCTGTCTTGCCTTGGTCACACACACTGTACAATGTAGTCCGTTCCTCGAACAGATC
>JAXRKP010000083.1:540000-547500 GCA_037039925.1 Doris montereyensis
ATCGCTTGTGATCTGTCTCTTTGCTTAGGTTCAATGCAATTATTGACGCCGCTTCGCTACAGCGCAACTAGCATCTCGACTCAACGTTAGACATGTGGTCATGCAATTAGACAGTAGTAGGGTTCTAAATCGAAATGTTTAGTGGCAAAGAGTTAAGAAGATCCAGGTATGCTTAGGACATAAACTTACTTTCTCTTCGCTTCTAGAAAGTTGAATCAATGTCATATAAAAGAATAGGTTTCTTGATATTAATGTTCTAGTAAGAGGTATATTATGGACAGTGAAGTTTTTGACGTCAATTTTCTCAAAAGTAGGTCTAGCACAGTTAGAACTGTGCGGTGTTAATCTTGTCGCAAAATGATGTGACGTAGTCGATGTAATTGAAATCACGAATTCAAAATTGATTTTTTTTTGGTGGTAAAATCATTTTTTTTCATCTAAAATCCTTTAGGTGGCTTTAGATGGACATCCAAATTGACAAAATCAATAGTCTCTATGTCTCGTTAACATTATACTGTCTTTTCTATCTGTATCAAGACAAATTGAAATAGTAGATGCCTGATTTCATTATACACCTTTTGACACTCGTCTTTAATTCTTTGTTGTTGTTTTACATCATGCTGATGTCGAATGTGAATTTCGCTGTGTAGTTGCGTTGTTCTATACTTTCAATATTTAAATCCATACAGATACATTGATTAATTCGTAGATAAATTTCAAACGCAAATACATTAAGCCATTGAGAGCATGAAAAGAGTCTAATACTGAATATACATTTTTTTTTCATTTAAAGTCCTTTAGGTGGCTTTAGATGGACATAATCCAACATCGTTATACAAGAATAGGCCATACATATCTTTAGACAATGAATCAAGATACATACGCTTAAAGAGTGTTTCTTCTTGTTGATTAATATCCTTTAAATTTAGAATGATTCAAGTACTTCAGTGCTTGTTTACATTAGTCTCCAAGTTCAAACGATAATTATGTTTCATTTATATCCGATTGGTTCATAAGCCTGATATTGATAAGCCCCATAGGTTTAAACTTAAACAACATTTACTTTTCTTGCCTCCCCCTCCCCCCCCGTTTTTTCTTTCTTCCCTTTTCTTGATTTTGTTCACAAAATACCAAGGACAAGGATTATGTGTTTTAGACATATATTTTAGACCGATACTGTGAAATTCATTCTCTATTTTCCGATATTATTGGGTTCAGCTCAGGATCATGCGATTTTATCTCAGGTTGCAATACACTCATGTCACTGACAACTCATAAAGCTGTGTAACCGATGCACTAGCGATTCAGGTCAGATCGATTATTGATTGTGTATACCATAATATTACCTGTAGATTCTATATCATTATCAAGAAGATTTGAAAAAAAGGGAGGTAATGAGCAGGTTACAGTACCAAACATGATACCAGCGGTAACGTGCCTCTCAAACTCCCAGCTCCCAGTTTCAATACCACTTTCAAGTTCGCAAAGATACATTGACATTGACTGCTAGTAAGCTTGTTCCTTCACCTATTCCACCAAAGACGGTGATCTCAAGAATTTTAAACTCTAACCAATCAGTAGTGTTATTTACTAGCGGAACTTTAAATTACCGAAAAAGATAACATTATAATGATACAGAAGGCAGCAGATGGCAGTTCATCGCAAATAAAAAATCCACATAATGGTGGCCTTGGAATTTCTATTTTATCATTGTCTTCTCTTTGTTTGTGTATTTCAGGTTCCTTTTGATTGTGAGGAAACATGGCGACGACTCATCATCCTGAAGCGAACAAAGGGAAGGGAGGACAGAGCCACCTAGAGAGAACCAGACGAATCAGTCAATACTCAAAAGATGTCTACAATGTCGTAAGTTGTCCAGTTAAATGCTTTCAAGCTACTCAATCACACTCAGCTGTTAAATAAATTACTTAATTAAAATGTTAATAATAAGCTTTATAAACCAATATGAAAAAGCTCTGTTGTCATAACTTAGAATTGATTTTAAAAAAACAACATACATCTACTGTTGCATGAATGTTAAGTACTTCAACATGATTCTCTGACAAAGGAAAAGCGCGGAGGAATTTTTTATAGTGATTCCTTTGTCCTTTTGACACTTTTTCATTTTTTTCTAAAATTCACCTGTTATTCGGAGAGAAAGAGAGAGAGAGAGAGAGAGAGAGAGAGAGAGAGAGAGAGAGAGAGAGAGAGAGAGAGAGAGAGAGGAGAGAGAGAGAGAGAGAGAGAGAGAGAGAGAGAGAGAGAGAGAGAGAGAGAGAGAGAGACGAAGAGAGAGAGAGAGAGAGAGAGAGAGAGAGAGAGAGAGAGAGAGAGAGAGAGAGAGAGATAGAAAGAGAGAGCGAGAGAGAGAGAGAGAGAGAGAGAGAGAGAGAGAGAGAGAGAGAGAGAGAGTGAGAGAGAGAGAGAGAGAGAGAGAGAGAGAGAGAGAGGAGAGAGAGAGAGAGAGAGAGAGAGAGAGAGAGAAATAATGAAGAGAGAGAGAGAGAGAGAGAGAGAGGAGGCAGAGAGAAAGTGAGAGAGAGAAAGAGAGAGAGAGAGAGAGAGAGAGAGAGAGAGAGAGAGAGAGAGAGAGAGAGAGAGAGAGAGAGAGAGAGAGAGAGAGAGAGAGAGAGAGAGAGAGAGAGAGAGAGAGAGAGAGAGAGAGAGAGAGAGAGAGAGAGAGAGAGAGAGAGAGAGAGAGAGAGAGAGAGAGAGAGAGAGAGAGAGAGAGAGAGAGAGAGAGAGAGAGAGAGAGAGAGAGAGAGAGAGAGAGAGAGAGAGAGAGAGAGAGAGAGAGAGAGAGAGAGAGAGAGAGAGAGAGAGAGAGAGAGAGAGAGAGAGAGAGAGAGAGAGAGAGAGAGAGAGAGAGATCAGAGAGAGAGAGAGAGAGAGAGAGAGAGAGAGAGAGAGAGAGAGAGAGAGAGAGAGAGAGAGAGAGAGAGAGAGAGAGAGAGAGAGAGAGAGAGAGAGAGAGAGAGAGAGAGAGAGAGAGAGAGAGAGAGAGAGAGAGAGAGAGAGAGAGAGAGAGGAGAGAGAGAAGGAGAAAGAGAGAAGGATAAAAGTGATCAAAATAATGAATGAGAGAGAGAGAGAGAGAGAGAGAGAGAGAGAGAGAGAGAGAGAGAGAGAGAGAGAGAGAGAGAGAGAGAGAGAGAGAGAGAGAGAGAGAGAGAGAGAGAGAGAGAGAGAGAGAGAGAGAGAGAGAGAGAGAGAGAGAGAGAGAGAGAGAGAGAGAGAGAGAGAGAGAGAGAGAGAGAGAGAGAGAGAGAGAGAGAGAGAGAGAGAGAAGGAGGGAGAGAGAGAGGAGGAAGAGTAACAGAGTGATCAAAATAATGAATGAGAGAGAGAGGAGGAAAGAGAGAAGAGAGAGAGAGAGAGAAATAGAGAGAGAGAGAGAGAGAAGAGAGAGAGAGAGAGAGAGAGAGAGAGAGAGAGAGAGAGAGAGAGAGAGAGAGAGAGAGAGAGAGAGAGAGAGAGAGAGAGAGAGAGAGAGAGAGAGAGAGAGAGAGAGAGAGAGAGAGAGAGAGAGAGAGAGAGAGAGAGAGAGAGAGAGAGAGAGAGAGAGAGAGAGAGTAAGAAGGAGAGAGTAAGAAGGGGGGGGCTTCTTTTTTCTTATGTATGCATGACAAGCTTTTCAAGGAATTCGTCGGTGAAAAAACTTCAACGATGGAATGTACAAAACATAACAACTGCATTTCAATCATTATCACCAATGCACGTGGAGCCAATAGCGAGCAGATAGTCAATAATATATTCCACGCACTGTCTCACATACCATTATTTGTGTATACCATTATTTACCTACTGCTGGTGTGAAGGGTTCAGCCAAGTGAAACTAAATCTTCACGCCCTTGAAGGACTAGCGTGTCCTTCTATCTCCTCCTCCGGCTTTGAGGCTGCTCAGTCTCTCGGAAGGAGATTTAATTAAAAGACATCAGCTCAATAAATAATTCCTGACATGGTCTGAAGTCTCATCGATTTAGACTTCGTCCGAGGCACGTTGCCTTAGACAATGTCGAACTTGATGTTTGTGGTCACTGCTAGGAAAACTTGCCAAAACCACCGTGCCTGACATTTCAGATTGCGGATGGTTTACGTTACATAGTGTTTTCACATTAGAATTGTGACACTTGAAAGTCTTAGTGTAAACAAATGGATTACAATAACGTAGACTTACTACAAGCTCCGGTATGTATGAAATGTATTTTATAAATGTAATTACATGTAATTTACCTTTGAGCAAATGCAAACAAAACAAGTGAACCTTCGATGTACAACAAGGAAAACATCAATGAGCATATCAAATGTTTGTAAATACGACTGCTTTGCTGTCTACACATGTCTTTATTCTGAAATACGTCTTTTTCAGCTCTCTCTTGTTTTCCCCTCACGTTAATGGCTTAAAATTTTAGCATCAATGTATATTCGATTAATATTGATTGTGTTGCCTTTTTAAAAATTCTAATTAAATCTTAACAGTTCTCCGCCTTTCACTTTGCAAGTATCACAAGTTTATCCCTTCAAAAAAGAGTAAAGTAAATCTCATACTCAGTGTTGAACGTATGGTAATCAGGAATAGAGTCCTGGTTTCTTTAGGCATACGGCATAGTGTGGTAGTTTGGCATTGCTTTCCACGCTGCCTTTATTTTCGCCGAGTTTGAAAAGACCTACCTGCTAGCTACCCACATCGCTGCTTGTATGATAGTCCCACACTCTACCGAATGAGCTACCGGCACCTATACAATATGAACGTTTTGATCATGTTAAAATAGAATATATTTATTTCCTAACATTTTCTCAGTAAGGGAGAAAAGGTCAGTTGTGGGAATGAGAACCGGAGAAAGTCCGAAGTGCAGTCTGTTCACACCAATATTTAGAGTTTGGTTATCGTCCAACATTTCTTTCCACTTCCCATCAACACAACACACATATTATGGTTAAAGCACAGCGCTGGCTTATACTGACTGGAATTAAATAAACTCAGAGGCACCGTGTACACAGGATGCAGATTGAAAATACTCTAGTAATCAAATCTAGAGGCCATTCCAATACTATCAGTGAGCCACATTTGCCGTTTACGCCTGTTTTCATTTTTAACTACAAACACAGTATCCAGACAGTGATGCAATTCATCATCACGTGGTGTGGTAGACGGCATATTATTATTATATCTCTTCTACCCATGGTCTATCTAAACTCTTTGTTTGGTTTGTGTATCAATCTCCACCCACACTCCGTTTATTCCGAGCGCCATAGGAACACAGACATACATCTTTAGGAAGCAAGAAATTAAGAATTCTTATATTCCAATGAATTTGCTCATTCGGCTTCTCCGTTGATGGGTGTTTTGATTGCGTGTCGACGCGTAAATACTATAATTGTCTGATGGTTCTCTATTTGCAATCACTCTATTTAAAGCAGGTTCCTGGAGTGCTCTTGTGGTTTCCTTTTCTTTCATTTAGTGCCGCTACAAGGTCTGTACACACCGTGCACCGTAGGGCATCGTAGGCGTAGGGTTTCGTTTGCTCTGTGAAGTGGTGCATCGCCGTTCCTGCTACTGCCAATAGACAGGGGTTAACAACTGTACGTAGAACAAGGATAGCTGTTTACAGAAGCGCGTTCCGAGAGGCAGAGTGATGAGGATGACGATGCTAAGACTCAGTTTCAGCACTTCCTCTTTGGGAATTACCGTCAAAGGGTGAATGATACACATATATGTAATGATATGAAGATAGAATGAGATAGACACAGAGAAATAGGAACACAGACATACATCTTTAGGTACAAATATAGAGAAGTGTAGACGGACAGATAGATACACCAACAGACAGCAATATAGATAATAAAATAATAATTTTAAAAAAGCCAACAAAATAGTCTAATGCCCATTATCTACCGAAGTATTCACATCAATCTGATCATCTCCTTATTCCAAAACAAACAAAAAACAAACCAACAACGGAATCTATGAAATGTACAAGTTTAATTAAGATCTGCAATCTTTAATCTTCAAAAGCGTAACATTTTCAAATGTTATGCTCCATGACATTAATGTCGTTGGATTTACTACCGAAATTAATAGCCAAGAATGCAGATACAGTTGGAATTGAGCGAAATAGCTGTAATGGAACTAATAGTGGTCGTTTTCAACGATCATAAGAATGGAAACAACGGTTAATGATCTCAAGGACGGCGCACAGACGAGGAAAGTTTTGGGGAAAATTGTTATCAACAATGTCGTAATTTTGAATTGATTTTATCCACATCCACAACCAAGGTGATCTCATGGGTTTGGTAGGAGTTTTGATTTTGCACGGACTGCCCTGTAGAAAAAACCAATGGATCTTTAATGTGCGCCGAGAGTTGTGATCTGCGCACGGACCAACTTCCTGGTATCGTCCACCTCCGATGGCGCTAGGTGTCAATCCAACGTACCGAAAAAAAACAATTGAGTTGACAGGCTGACACCTTACCTCTAGACCACCGACTTCACACGATGCTGTGAAGTCAATTGTTATCAACATTTCGACTCCGGTTCGAGTTTGTATGTTACGAGCGTATTGACCAATCAGAATAAAGATAACGCGGATGTGCATGGACTACTTTTTAAAAAAATGTTATGGACTTACGTCTTCAACACCGACAGAAGAGCTATAACACACAATCATGCCTGGAGACGATTGTGGATTATGATTTATCTTTATGTTAAAACTGGGTCTCTCAAACTTTGACTGAGTTAAACTCAGAAACCACTGCATTAGGTACGGGTGATTTGAAGTACGATTATTAGATGGAATCAGTAATCGATACTGAGATCACGCGGGGCTTCTTTATGATATTGAGCGGACATCGATGAATTAGATATAGTAACAATAGATAGTTTTCTCAATTGGGGACAAATAATCTTTACCCAATCACTTCAAATACTGACTTGATCAACTAATTCATTCGATAAGAACCTCAAACAGGCTATTCAAAACTTATATGCTAAATTATGGTGGTCTTGGGTGCAGTGGTTCCTGAGTTTATAGCGCTTAAAGTTGGAGAAAGTCAGCTATGTAATAATATAGAGAGATGTGTATTGTTTTTAATCTGAATGTAACTTGATATCTCAACACTATTCTAGAGTCATAAATATATAATTTACTTGGCTATCATGACGTTTTCTTATCTTTAATTTGACATAAAAATCAAAACAAAGAAGAGCAGAAACGTTTCAAATATTTCTTCTGCGCGGTTTTCAACTCCATTCCCAAAAGAGGATAAACAAGGCAGATCGTTAAGTCGTAATATTGCCGTTGGCTTAGTTTCTCCTATCAAAAAGAAAAGATTTTATCTTTCATTCTTTCATTCAGGGTCACAGCCACCATTCACACAGCGATAAAGAGAGCAAGAAAAGTCAACACGCAGAGACCAATGAAAGTCACGAGAAAGGCGAGAGGCATAGGAAGATAAGTCATTACAGGTAATTTTGTGTATGTATGTATGTATGTATGTATG
>JAXRKP010000083.1:560000-563367 GCA_037039925.1 Doris montereyensis
GACATACTACTTATGCCTTGGGAAAAACTAACTTGACATACTACTTCTTGCCTGGGAAAACTAACTTTGACCACTTTTGCCTTGGGAAAACTAACTTGACATACTACTTATGCCTTTGGAAAAATTAACTTGACATACTACTTATGCCTTGGGAAAACTAACTTGACATACTACTTATGCCTTTGGGAAAACTAACTTGACATACTACTTATGCTCTGGGAAAATTAACTTGACATACTACTTATGCCTTGGGAAAACTAACTGGACATACTACTTATGCCTTGGGAAATACACTTGACATACTACTTTTGCCTTGGGAAAATTAACTTTGACATACTACTTATGCCTTGGGAAAACTAACTTGACATACTACGTATGCCTTGGGAAATACACTTGACATACTACTTTTGCCTTGGAAAATTAACTTGGACATACTACTTATGCCTTGGGAAAATACACTTGACATACTACTTATGCCTTGGGAAATACACTTGACATACTACTTATGCCTTGGGAAATACACTTGACATACTACTTATGCCTTGGGAAATACACTTGACATACTACTTATGCCTTGGGAAATACACCTGACATACTACTTATGCCTTGGGAAATACACCTGACATACTACTTATGCCTTGGGAAATACACCTGACATACTACTTATGCCTTGGGAAATACACTTGACATACTACTTATGCCTTGGGAAATACACTTGGACATACTACGTATGCCTTGGGAAATACACTTGACATACTACTTATGCCTTGGGAAATGCACTTGACATACTACTTTATGCCTTGGGGAAATACACTTGACATACTACTTTATGCCTTGGGAAATGCCCTTGACATACTACTTATGCCTTGGCAAATGCCCTTGACATACTACGTATGCCTTGAAATACACTTGACATACTACTTATGCCTTGGGAAATACACTTGACATACTACTTATGCCTTGGGGAAAACTAACTTGACATACTACTTTTGCCCGTTCGACTAAAGTGCAAATGGGAACCAACATCGGCTGGGAGTAAAACGCCTGCGACAGACTAGCATCCTGTCCAGCAAATGATGTGTCATCACCTGGATCCTCACGCTATATATACCGGGATTCTGATTTATGAAAGCTATGCGAGCAGCTGGTGGGGATGAAGATGATGGTGATGCTGATGCTAATGAGGATGTTGATGCTAATCATGATGAAGTAGATGACAATGATGAAGAAGAAGATAATGATGATGATGATGATAACGTTGATGTTAATGAGGATGATAATGATGATGATGATTATGATGAGGATGATGATGATGATGATGATGATGATGATGATGATGATTGTATTACACAATTATTTTTAAAACAGTTGAGTTAACAAACTAATACGACCGGTGTGTAGTCTTTTCACACCGACGTCCGTAAGCTGTGTGTTTGCCCTCTCGGCCAGCCTTGTGCGTCCTTCACCACTTTGCAGTATTATTGTGTGTGGACATTGTAGCAATGGACGCTATGCCTATCCAGATGGTCGCCCTTGGCACCACTGCAATCTTTTCTACCTATCCAGATGGTCGCCCTTGGCACCGCTGCAATCTGTTCTGTCTATCCAGATGGTCGCCCTTGTTGTCACTGCAATCTGTTCTAGAGGATTCTGTAGGTCTACCCCCTACTGATATATTATATTATTATGTTATTAACAGTGTCTTAAATAAGTTTTGTTGATAATGCCAAGGTCATTGTAGTATTGTTACACTAACATATTCTGCAGTTCATGAACTTCTATCGTTTAATTTCTGTTTAGCACGATCGGCACAGTGTAGCCACATCTGGAGACCTTCACCACCCAGTTGAGTTAGAAAACACCTACAAACAGAGCCAGACGCCGTGTTCAAATCGGGTCATGTCAAGGACATTATCAAACAAGTGCTCCAAGAAAATCTTAAAGGCCAGAGCTATGTCAATGGCATGATGGCAAGCCGTTGCCTCGTTCTGAGTGACGTCATCAAAGTAAGTGTTCTGACTGACACTAACAAAGACAATGTGTCATAATAATTATTTTAAAGAGAGAGAGAGAGAGAGAGAGAGAGAGAGAGAGAGAGAGAGAGAGAGAGAGAGAGAGAGAGAGAGAGAGAGAGAGAGAGAGAGAGAGAGAGAGAGAGAGAGAGAGAGAGAGAGAGAGAGAGAGAGAGAGAGAGAGAGAGATAGAGAGAGAGAGAGAGAGAGAGAGAGAGAGAGAGAGAGAGAGAGAGAGACCATTTCAAGTGCCTTTCGGTAATCGATTACACGCCTTCCCAATTCATACGTCATCTGCTTTTCCACTGGGTAGTTATCAACGACTTTTCTGAGTTTGTCCCCTAACACCGGTCCATTTACCTTGACATTGCACACAATCTAGTCTAGCGTTAGTAGATCTAGAAGCTAAATTACTACAGTCTGGATCTAGATTTTGAGACCTAGAAACCAGATTTGCAGTTATAACATCCTGACAATATAGTAATTATCCACACAACCCACCAGTTCAGAGAACAGGCTTTTTGCTTGTAAATGTACTAGTGAGGGAAACATGATAATTGTTGACATTCGAGACGACAAGTTGATACACGTACAACATGCAAGAAAAGGTATTGATTTAATTGTATTGATATATCAATCAGCACTAGTCGTAAATGCGATAAACTCGTGTCTTGTATTGCATTGCGATAGTAAATGTTTTATTGATGTTTTGCTCAAAATTTAGTATTGAAACACATACCAGCATGTAGAAGTAACCTTTGACCCGATTTGATTTAATTTGATTCGAACCACATGTACACAGTTGTGATCTCGGTTTTTTTTTTGGTAGGATGTAAACACAATTCCACGGACTCCCCTCTAAACAGCCAAGGGATATTGAGCGTATACAGTGTTGTCATCTGCACACAGGACCTCCTTTCTTTTTATTTTCCGTCTCCGATGGGACTAGATGTCGATTCATCTATCTAGATTTTTAAAAATAAGGAGGGGGGGGGTGGGTTTTACTAAAAAAACCCTCGAAAAACATTTCAACCCGTCGGTACTTGAATCCTTAACTTCTTGATTTTGAGATGACACTTTACCTCTAGACCATAATGTCCCTCAACCCCACCCCGGACCTGAAGCTAGGTAACTGGTATCCAAATGTCCGTCTTTAAATCGGAAATTATGCATTAATCAAGCTTGCGAAATTTGCATTAAACTTTCTTGCTTATTGCCACAACAACAATGATGAATACATATGGATACAACGTATCATTTTCTTGTAAATAACTAGGATATTTGTCACCTCAGATCAAATCTCAACTGTTAACTTTATCTTAATGTAGGTCAACACTCTTAATCTGATATAAAAC
>JAXRKP010000830.1:5000-32500 GCA_037039925.1 Doris montereyensis
GGAGAGAGTAAAATGATGGCCATCTTTTCAAGGGCTCTCTTGGAAGGAAAGAGTAAGCATGATGGGCCGTCTTTTCAAGGGCTCTCTTGGAAGGAAAGAGTAAGCATGATGGCCTCGAGGGCTCTCTTGGAAAGGAAAGAGTAAGTATGATGGCCGTCTTTTCAAGGGCTCTCTTGGAAGGAAAGAGTAAGCACGATGGCCGTCTTTCAAGGGCTCTCTTGGAAGGAAAGAGTAAGCATGGGGATGGCTCTCTTTTCAAGGGCTCTCTTGGAAGGAAAGAGTAAACATGATGGCCGTCTTTTCAGGGCTCTCTTGGAAGGAAAGAGTAAGTATGATGGCCATCTTTTCAAGGGCTCTCTTAGAGGGAAAGAGTAAGCATGGGGATGGCCGTCTTTTCAGGGCTCTCTGGAAGGAAAGAGTAAGTATGGGGATGGCCATCTTTTCAAGGGCTCTCTTGGAAGGAAAGAGTAAGCATGGGGTTGGCTCTCTTTCAAAGGGCTCTCTTGGAAGGAAAGAGGCACGATGGCCATCTTTTCAAGGGCTCTTGGAAGGAAAGAGTAAGCATGGGGATGGCTCTCTTTCAAAGGGTTCTCTTGGAAGGAAAGAGTAAGCATGATGGCCGTCTTTTTCAAGGGCTTTCTTGAAGGAAAGAGCAAGTATGATGGCCGTCTTTTCAAGGGCTCACTTGGAAGGAAAGAGTAAGCCTGGGTATGGCCGTCTTTTCAAGGGCTCTATTGGAAGGAAAGAGTACGTATGGGGATGGCTCTGTAAGAAGGAAAGAATAAGCATGATGGCCGTCTTTTCATAGGCTCTCTTGGAAGGAAAGAGTAAGCATGGGGATGGTCGTCTTTTCAAGGGCTGTCTTGGAGGAAAGAGTAAGTATGATGGCTGTCTTTTCAAGGGCTCTCTTGGAAGGAAAGAGTAAGCATGGGGATGGCCGTCTTTTCAAGGGCTCTTTTGGAAGGAAAGAGCAAGCATGGGGATGGCTCTCTTTTCAAGGGCTCTCTTGGAAGGAAAGAGTAAGTATGATGGCCGTCTTTTCCAGAGCTCTCTTGGAAGGAAAGAGTAAGTATGATGGCCGTCTTTTCAAGAGCTCTCTTGGAAGGAAAGAGTAAGTATGATGGCCGTCTTTTCAAGAGCTCTCTTGGAAGGAAAGAGTAAAAGTATGATGGCCGTCTTTTCAAGAGCTCTCTTGGAAGGAAAGAGTAAGTATGATGGCCGTCTTTTCAAGGGCTCTCTTGGAAGGAAAGAGTAAGCATGGGGATGGTCATCTTTTCAAGGGCTCTCTTGGAAAGAAAGAGTAAGCATGATGGCCGTTTTTCAAGGGCTCTCTTGGAAAGAAAGAGTAAGCATGGGGATGGCTCTCTTTTCAAGGGCTCTCTTGGAAGGAAAAGAGTAAGCATGATGGCCGTCTTTTCAAGGGCTTTCTTGGAAGGAAAGAGTAAGCATGGGGATGGCTCTCTTTTCAAGGGCTCTCTTGGAAGGAAAAGAGTAAGCATGGGGATGGCTCTCTTTTCAAGGGCTCTCTTGGAAGGAAAGAGTAAGTATGATGGCCGTCTTTTCAAGAACTCTCTTGGAAGGAAAGAGTAAGTATGATGGCCGTCTTTTCAAGAGCTCTCTTGGAAGGAAAGAGTAAGTATGATGGCTGTCTTTTCAAAAGCTCTCTTGGAAGGAAAGAGTAAGTATGATGGCCATCTTTTCAAGGGCTCTCTTGGAAAGAAAGAGTAAGCATGATGGCCGTCTTTTCAAGAGCTCTCTTGGAAGGAAAGAGTAAGTATGATGGCCGTCTTTTCAAGGGCTCTCTTGGAAGAAAAGAGTAAGCATGGGGATGTCCGTCTTTTCAAGGGCTCTCTTAGAGGGAAAGATGTAGCATGGGGATGGCCGTCATTTCAAGGGCTCTCTAGGAAGGAAAGAGTAAGTATGGGGATGGCCATCTTTTCAAAGGATCTCTTGGAGGGAAAGAGTAAGTATGGGGATGGCCATCTTTTCAAAGGATCTCTTGGAAGGAAAGAGTAAGCATGGGGATGGCCATCTTTTCAAAGGCTCTCTTGGAACGAAAGAGTAAGTATGGGGATGGCCATCTTTTCAAAGGATCTCTTGGAGGGAAAGAGTAAGTATGGGGATGGCCATCTTTTCAAAGGATCTCTTGGAAGGAAAGAGTAAGCATGGGGATGGCCATCTTTTCAAAGGATCTCTTGGAGGGAAAGAGTAAGTATGGGGATGGCCATCTTTTCAAGGGCTCTCTTGGAGCGAAAGAGTAAGTATGGGGATGGCCATCTTTTCAAGGGCTCTGTTGGAAGGAAAGAGTAAGTATGGGTATGGCCATCTTTTCAAGGGCTGTCTTGGAAGGAAAGAGTAAGTATGGGGATGGCCATCTTTTCAAGGGCTCTCTTGGAAGGAAAGAGTAAGTATGGGTATGGCTCTCTTTTCAAGGGCTCTCTTGGAAGGGAAAAGAGTAAGCATGGGGATGGCCATCCTTTCAGGGCTCTCTTGGAGGGAAAGAGTAAGCATGGGGATGGCCGTCTTTTCAAGGGCTCTCTTGGAGGGAAAGAGTAAGCATGGGGATGGCCGTCTTTTCAAAGGCTCTCTTCAAAGGAAAGAGTAAGCATGGGGATGGCCGTCTTTTTCAAGAGCTCTCTTGGAGGGATAAAGTAAGCATGGGGATGGCCGTCTTTTCAAGGGCTCTCTTGGAGGGAAAAAGAAAACATGGGGATGGCCGTCTTTTCAAGGGCTCTCTTGGAGGGATAAAGTAAGCATGGGGATGGCCGTCTTTTCAAGGGCTCTCTTGGAGGAAAAAAGTAAGTATGGGGATGGCCGTCTTTTCAAGGGCTCTCTTGGAGGGATAAAGTAAGCCTGGGGATGGCCGTCTTTTCAAGGGCTCTCTTGGAGGGAAAGAGTAAGTATGGGGATGGCCGTCATTTCAAGGGCTGTCTTGGAGGGAAAAAGTAAGCATGGGGATGGCCGTCCTTTCAAGGACTGTCTTGGAGGCCAAAACGACCCAAAAGAAACTAGACATGTCAACTCGGCACACCTGTATATTAGTTCATTTAATAACAAAATAGAAAGTTTCACTCCCAAATCCCACCTAGAAAGAGCTGCCAGCAACGCCGTATAATATCATATTTATACAGTATCTATATTGTTACACCCATTCACTGAGTTTTTGCAAAACAAATATTTAGAAATATTTATCATGATTTACTGTGATATGTAGGCCTTTTTTGTCATGATATTCATACTAACAAATTATACATTCTAATTTGATTAATTGACTACTACCTATTTCTATAATATTTATATAACGTAAATTCTTTATTCCAATGAACATAATGAATATTTTATAGATCGTTGCGAACGAAGATGATGTGCCTTTATGAGGACAATAGAGTTTTATTGAATTGAATCGAATTGAATTGAAGAAGAAAAGGCAAATAAATCCTGATGTCAGAGAAAGGTTGCCCTAAAGAAGGACCTACCAGTCGCACACGCCAACCACCCACAAATTTCTATCAACAGCCCAAAAGAGAAACCCACCCAGAATTTCACTGCAAAGAACCATAAATGAAAAATCAAGCCAGGGCTAAGTTAGCGATAGTGTCACGTGTTAAAAACATCCAGCATACTGACCTCTGACTCCACTGCTCTCTTCTGCTCCAGTGTCACCTGTTTCTTCAATTCCGACAGTTGGTTTTGATGGGCCTGGGTTTCTTTCTCAAAGCTTCAGGGAGGAAAGAGAGAGGGGAGAGAAAGACTAAAATAAGCTAAGATATCCTTCATTGATCCTTAGACATGAAATTACATTGTGTCTGTTGACATAATGCTCACAATAATTTTTGAAAAAGGGAAAAAATAAAAGTCAAATTAAAACATATTTCGTTCCAAGTTTCATTGAGATGGACGATGAAAAAGGAGGACCTGAATGCATGTTAAAGATCCCTTGGCTGTTCACGAGGCAAAATTAAGTTTTTAAATCCTATCACCACCAAGAAAACCCAAAGATCACTTCAGCTGTGAATGTGGGTAAAATTAAATCAAATCAAATCAAATCAAACTAAAATGAAACAAAATAAAATAAAATAAAATAAAACCATATCAAATCAAATCAAACCAAATCAAAATCAAATCAAATCAAATGAAAAATCTCAAATATTTACTAAAATTGGATGGGTATACATTTGACATGAGAACATGGAGGGCAATGAAATGACACTCACAGTACAATGTCTTGCTGGATCTTCCCCACGAGTCTATGCGCGTCCTGGGATTCCTTGGTCTTCTCCTCCAGTGCAAACTAAAAACATATCATTTTTTATAAATAGATAAAAAAAAAAATTTGGTCACAAAGATACCCAACACATCACATCTATATTTGGCAATTTACATATAACTGATGTAGAACTGGATAATGTAACGCTCAATCAAATTTGTATGCGGCAACTGAAAATCTTTAAAATTTGCATATTCGCTCAAAATCAGTTGCCAACCTGTTTAAATAAAAAGTCTGTTGATCGCTGGCCTTTCTAGTAAAGTTCACCGATAGATTGCTGAACTCAGAATGGTGTCTCCCCTATCTTTTGAGTCTCTGTCGTTAACGTAGGGTTTATTTACAATAAAATACCGTATACCGTCATATACGTACTTTTCAAGGAAAATACAGATTTACTGACTCCAAAATTAAAAACGTACTAAATATGCTTTTGAAGTACTGGTTGGCAGCTTAAGTGATTAAGCAAATAAGAAGCTTTTGAACACTTCTATTCTTACCATGTGAGGCAAAGACAAACAGTGAGACAAGGGGCTATGTTGAAAGAAAGAAATATAGATATGATATAAATGTTAGAGTATTGTGTAAATGTGGCCAGGTGGTTACACTGCTGGACTTAGGATAATGAGGTCCCGGGTTCGAATCACGCTATTGAAACTGGGATACGCTCCTGCTCTATATGCCGTAACTGCCTTAAAAGGAACGTTACTTACTTACTTTGTCCCAAATGGGACACACGTCTACATTATATAATGTCTAACATTCATTTCTCATTCTTACCTGGAGCTTTTCTCTCTCTCCTTTTTCTTTTTCCAAATTGGCCGCTAGCATTGTCATCTTCTGGCGGGTCGCCTCACAGTCCAAAACCAGCTTGGTTAGATGCTTGTGAGTGATGGTCGTGTTGACAGCCACAGAAGTGACCTCCGTTCTTATACTCCGCCGCCTTTCTACATCGTCACCTTCGCGGACAGCATTCGACAACTCGACAGAGCCAATGGACTTTGCCGGAAGCGATGATGTGTTGGAACTCGCCTCTTCAGAGGCTTCAGTGTCCGATGAGAGCGAGACGTTTAAGGGGACAAACTCTTTGGAGAATGGGTTCAAGCTGGACGGCAGGTTTGTGGGCAAGGTCATGG
This sequence comes from Doris montereyensis, assembly GCA_037039925.1. NCBI lineage: Eukaryota > Metazoa > Mollusca > Gastropoda > Nudibranchia > Dorididae > Doris > Doris montereyensis. Next base: position 10,401 of record JAXRKP010000830.1, read on the forward strand.
CGCTTGACAGCGACAAGGATGCGGGAGAGGATGGCTGCGGAAAGCGGGACGACAAAGGCGTGATGATTTTATCCCCAGACGGCGGACGACCCTCCATCGCGGCTGAGGACAAGGAGAACAAGGATTCGTCGCCTTTGAGGAAGTTCTCAGAACGGCCGCCCTTGGGAAACCAGGCCCGCCGTCGTCGGTCCTCCCCATATGGAGGACCCGCTGCCCAAAATAGAGGAAGAGAAGGAGTCGGTGCTCACCTTTCGTTCAAAGTCCACCCCTGGATTGATATTGAGGGGCCAGGAGCGATCCATGGTTTTGTCTGTGATGCCGCCATCACCTTTCTTGTCATTCGCACCTATAGTAGCAGTAGTAGTAGTAGTAGAAGTACTAGTAGTAGTAAAGCTACCAGCGCCACCTTGAAAATGCATGTCGCTGAAGGACGGCATGAAGAGCGCAGAGGAATCCGAGTCGCGCCAGCGGAGCCTGGGGTTGTGACATGGGGTCAACAGAAGGAAATGGTTTTCTACTCTCACCATTTTCAGCCATGCCAGTTTTGTCCCTTGACCAAATTTCCTTCAGCAAGTGGTGTCCACCCATTTTGGGGCTTGATTCAACAAGTTTTCCCGTCCAGTCGCCTCGGAGGAAAATTTCAATTTGGATGACATTGTATGTTCGGCGCTCTCCGTATCCCACATAGACTGCACCTTGGGTATACACTCCTCAGAGCTTCTGCTCTCCGTGTCCCACATAGACTGCACCTTGGGTATACACTCCTCAGAGCTTCTGCTCTCCGTGTCCCACATAGACTGCACCTTGGGTATACACTCCTCAGAGCTTCTGCTCTCCGTGTCCCACATAGACTGCACCTTGGGTATACACTCCTCAGAGCTTCTGCTCTCCGTGTCCCACATAGACTGTGCCTTGGGTATACACTCCTCAGAGCTTCTGCTCTCCGTGTCCCACATAGACTGTGCCTTGGGTATACACTCCTCAGAGCTTCTGGTCGCATTGTAAGCCATGCTCGTAATGCCCTTTTCGTCTCTGCCGGCAAGTTCTTCGCTCCCTTTCCTGCTAAACATCTCATCCATTATGAATGCCTCTATGTCCCTGATGCCACTATTTTTGCTGTTTCCAGATTTCTCTATCACTGAAGTTGAATCGATTGTGTTCAAACTAGAAGAGGAATGATTGTAGCAGCCAGAAACGTTTTTGACCAAGTTTGACAATTTGGATGAGGAAGCAAGGCCGGGTCTGGTAGATTAGAAACCATAACAAAACAAAAAACGTCAAAACAAAACAAAAAAACTGATAAAATACTGAAAAATAGCAATCAACACAGAGACCAATTTAAGTCATAAAATGGGAGAAGTTTGTTTCTATTCTGGGTTCACTTGCTCATATATATATATATATATATATATATATATATATATATATATATATATATATATATATATATATATATATATATATATATATATATATATATATATATATCTGTTATATTTATTAATTTTTTTCTTACGCTGCCAGACTTGGGATCATGCGGTCCCTCCAGGGTTCGAATAATCCTAGCAAAAACTAGGTCCGACATTGTCTTACTTGTGCAAGATACTCAACACACATTTTCCCCACTTAACCCAGGTGCAAATGGGTACAAGTACTACTAGCCTGGGGGCAAAAACCTGCATCAGACTAATGTCCTGTCCAGGAGGTGATTATTATCACTTGTTCCACTACAAGCTATAGAAACCGGGACAAGCTCCGCTCTAAGGGCCACAATGGCCTTAAAGGGAAAAAACCCACTGCATGATCACCTATGACACTTAACTCCTTAACCGCGAAGCGACACACGCTGCGTAGGTAAGGCATGTGATTTTTTGCCGAGGAATGCAGACAGCATTGTTTTAATACTAAAAATAAGTAGAACATTTTTATAGACCTCAATATAAAATGGGGTTATGGGCAGGAGCACAGGGGCATAGATGTTACGGTATCTGGGACGTAGAGCAATGCTACTGCTCTCCTTTGTCACCTCTAGACCTAGCCTTGGTGAAAGGGGTGTGCTACTGCAGTAATTCCCTTGGTCTGGCCAACCACTCTATGTTCAAGAACATTGTGCGTAACCGAAGAGGCATACCCTTCACGAGATGACCCTGTTAACCTAGACCACACGGTCCAAGAACAAAACACAATGGATCTAGAGGAGACAACCTCAATAATAAACAGGCACTCGGTCCTGCCATATACCCTCTGTGGCTCAGGGGGCTGACAGACACATGGAAGCAATGGAAGCGGGCGGGATAGTATTTGGACTACTCAGGGGAAATGGAAATCTTTGTAAAGGCGCAGTGACCCAGGACGTGACAAGCCTCTATCTTTTACATCTTTGGCCTATGTAACTTGGCTGGTATTGCACAGAAGACATTGCCAGTTGACAGCAGGTGGCAGGGTTTGGGCACAGTGAACCCTACCTAGACTACGTAACATGACCCTTGGAAGATTGGAGACTATTTTTGTTTTCGTCTACAGATGCTTTCGTGTCCGACAGTTCCCTTTGGGGATATTAAAGAAGTCCACAGACTCTCCAGCCAAGGATAAATTACGTCCGAGCGCTGCTGAATCAGTAACAACATAGCTCTTACTACAGGTACATAAGCCTTTTGACAAATCTAAGGTAAAAATTCTAGAAGAACACAATCATGACCAATATCAAACATACATACAAGTACATAAAAGCCTTTTGACAAATCTAAAGGTAAAATTTAGAAGAACACAATCATGACCAATATCAAACATACATACAAGTACATAAGCCTTTTGACAAATCTAAAGGTAAAATTCTAGAAGAACACAATCATGACCAATTTCAAACATACATACAAATACATAAGCCTTTTGACAAATCTAAAGGTAAAATTCTAGAAGAACACAATCATGACCAATATCAAACATACATACATGTGCAGTATCAAACATACACACGGTATAAACGCAATGATATAAAACTCTGCATGGCCCAAGACTTGGTTATAAATTATAACAATAATGTGGGCGATGGAAAGTAAGGTTGTGTATAAATGTCAATGCAAGATAGAAATGAACAAATTCATACGATGATTATACACATTAATAGTTATAGTAGATAAAAATGGTTGTTAATTACCGGTTTAAAATATTCGACAAATAAACTATTCTAAAAAGATAGGGTTTCAAATTCTTTTTGAAGGCTGTGTGACATTTCTGGCACTTCTTAGATCAACATTCAGGTTGCACTTTTTCCTGGAAAACGACTAAAAATATGTAAATAAAAAAAAAACGAACATAGTTACAAGCAACGAAATTCCCTAGTTATGAAAACAAAGGCTGTCTGGGTTGTCCGCGAAAGGAAGGTCGCGTGCCGTACCGACGCAGTGTACTTGCTTCAGAGTTAGTGCCGCTCCCTTGAAAATATTCACAATGTTTGAGGGATGGGGGGGGGGTTTGCAGTTAAGAGTTAAATGACATACCTGTTGGTATGCCCTTCCCTGGCAACTTTTGCCTTTCCTCGCCTGATGCCAGCCAGGGACTTGAGGGGCTTCAGAGGTGCAGGCTGAGAGAGGCCTGACCCGCTCGGACCCCTGGGAGACAGGCGAACAGGACCGCTGGAGGTCATCGCTGGGGACAGACATTGGAGTCGCGGCGGCCCACAGAGCCACAGCGGGGTCGCACATTGAAGAAAGCGTCCGGCGGGACAAACAAGGACTTGGGTAGAACGCTGCCCCACCACGAAGACGGGCATGGTGCCTTTCGCTGTGAGAGTAACAGTCATGGCGAGGAGACAAAAAATAATCTGAGAGTTTAAATGAGCCCTCATTGACAAATGAGCAGTTGTTATTGACAAATAAGTAGTGATCATTGACAAATGAATATTCATAATTGACAAATATGGCATCATTGAAAAACCAGCACATATAACGAGATGGTATTTTGGCGACAGCATAGTGTTATGATATTGTAATCATGGCATTAGACATGCCCTTTGAGGAAATTCCTTTGATGAAATTTATGTATCTTACTGGTCAAGGAAAATTGAAGCCATTGCTACAGACCAAAACCCCCCATTAACACCTCAAATCAAAGTCAAATGTCCAAACACTCCAAACGACCCATTCATTTTTGTCTTATAAAGAAAGAAAGAAAAGATTATTATTACTTTCATCTGTAAAATTATTATTACTACCATCACCAGTTTCATTATCCTCACCGCTCTTTTGAATATTATTCATTACAACATGTATGAGAAATAAATTAATCCTTTTGTATGTTATGTTATACATGCTCTAAGCTCTTTTCTTTCTTTCTTTCTTTATTAGCTCCCATTCTACTTTCCAGTGTATGGGTTTAGATGCACGGAATGATCTTTCTCCAGGATGCCCTGTCCTGACATTTTGCTTCCTTCCGTGAAAGTTAAATTTCTTTGCTTTAATGCCTCTTTTATATCTACTTCTCACTTTCTCAGGTCTGCCTGTCGGTCTTTACCTTGAGCTTTAGCACTGCTTATACTGATTTAGCTATTCTATTGTCATTCATTCTGACAACATGCCAGAACAATCTCAATTGATTAATTTCTATCTTAGTTTTTATGCCATCTGCTTTAGTTTGATCTCTTATTGTTGTGTTTCTGATTTTGTCTCTTTTAGTTTTCTCTACTACTTTTCTTAGATATTTCATTTCAGCTACCTGTACTCTACTGTATTCCCTACTGTCTAAGATCCAGGTTTCACTGCCATAGAGGAGAGTAGGACAATAAACTGTGTTGTATACTGCCATTTTGGTTTTTGTTGACAATTCTTGCTTACCTAGAAATGCTTTTTCTAGATGGTTATATATTGCACTTGCCTTTTGGATTCTCTGACCGATTTCTTCTCTTAGTTTTCCCTCAGAGTTAATCATTACTCTTAGGTAATTGTAGCTTTGAACTTGTTCTAAATTCTCCCTACCCAATTTAAGATTTTGTGTTTAGCTTCCCTAGTTTCTAGCATTGTTTTGGTTTTCTTTGCATTTACTCTCCATTCCTCTTTTATTTAATTCATTATTCATCATGTTGATATTCGACTGGAGTTCTCTTTCTGATTTTCCAAACAAAACTAAATCATCCTCAAATGAAAGTATTGATACATTTACTGGTTTGAGCTTCAACATACCTACATTCATTTTCTTTGTTTTTGAGGATGCCTTTACGACTGAATCCATAAATGTGATAAACAAAAGAGGACTTTGAGTACAACCCTGTCTTACTCCTATATCTGCATCAAATTCTTCAAATACATTTCCAGCTACTCTCACTGAACATGTTGGTTTATTTAAAAACTTGTAATGCCTTCTATTAAATTTTGCTCTATATTGTGTTCTTTTTTAAAGAATGCCATAGTTCGTCCATCCGCACAGTGTCAAATGCCTTTTCTAAGTCAATAAAACACAGGTGCAAGTCAATGTTTCTCTCAAGGAATTTTTCTATTATTTATCTAATTGTAAATATGTGGTCTTGAACACTTCTTTCTGATCTAAATCCACTCTGGTGCTCTTCAATCTGATCCTCTACTCTTTTCCTTAGTCTCATTTCAGAATCCTGGCATACACACTTTTTCTGGTACCCCTAAGTAGTGATATTCCTCTATAGTTTGAGCATTCCATAGTTGATCCTTTTTCTTGTGTATTGGTACTAACGTTCCTTTTTCCAGTCGACTTCCAAGCTTGTTGACATATTGCATGTAGTAGTTTGTCTGCCTCTCTTCCTTGATTTTTAATCATTTCTGGATAAACTTGATCTGCTCCTGGGGCTTTCCTAATTTCACTTTTCTCATAGCTGTTTAGAGTTCTTCCATTGAGATATCTACATCTTCAGCTGTCTCATCTGAATTACTTGTTACTCTTACTAATCGATCTGTACTCCTTGTTTCATATGTTCTGGAGGGATTATGCAATTGTTGAAAATACTTTCTCCACGTTTCCATGATTTCTCTGTCTCCTTTCATTATTTCTCGTTTGGCGTTCTTGTTCTAATCTCATAATGCTTGACTGATTCACTCCGAATTTTTTGCAGTACGGACGGAATTATTTTGAGGTTTGCGAAATTGAATGGAGGCATATCACTTTATACGCATTTTAATACCCTAACATACATTTGAACACTGTAACATTATACATCAAATTGAAGGGAAATGAATAAGGAATCAGATCATGTTATTTGCAATGCTCTATTTGCTCACTATATGTCATGGGATACAGAGATAATGATGAAAAAAGGTTATGAAAAATATTTTTTTTTAGAAAAAATAATTACTTACAACAGGCCAAAAGTCACTTGATAATCAGCTAAATCCATCAAAAATGTCATAAATATACAAGGGTATCCAATTGTGACAAAATTGAATAATCCACGATGCAGGAAAAATAATATGAATTTTCACTAATTTTCAGTTTGAAACGCCCCCTCATCAGTTTCACCTTCATTTCGATCTAGATCTAGTTCACTTTAGTCAGATCGAACATTATCATCAGACTCACCACTAGATCTATCATCTCAGCTAGATTCATCTTCATCAACTAGAGATTCTAATAGTTCTCGTGCTCTAGCAGCACTAATTCTATGAGGCCTTGATGGCCCTGGATCACCATCAGGAAATACAGTCAAGGAATTGACAAAATGTAAACAAAAGAAAGAAAGCTTGCAAGATCAATAGAAAACACGTTGAAATTACCACCAAAATCGAATGGAGAAGAGAGAACCTTCTTCTTCCGGTGTAAACTTGGATTTGTTCACATAAAAGGTGGTTTGGATGATAATTTTGCCTTTAATGGGGTTAAATGCTGAAAGCCGATACATCAGCTTTCCGTCATAGATCTAAAATCAGTGAGCCGATACATCGGCTTCCCGGAGTGAATCAGTTAAATGTGCGTAAGCTGTTTGTGTGTGAGTAATGATTTATTTATAGTAAAGTGTATTGTATTTCATAGTGTATTGAAGATATTGTAACACCAAAACAATGTGCCACTTTTGGACAATAAAGTTGTATCTCTCTATCTTAGTTTGTAATCCTGGGAGGCCCAGGCGTTTTTTCCTGACGATGTATTCCTCCCATAACACAGGTGTGAATGAATACCCTGCTATAATAGGTAGAGAAAGCTCTTGTAACAGCGTTTGTATGAAGCGCCTAACAGGCTGATGTATTCCCAAGGAAGTTGGGAACTTTGAATGAAATGGCCTGCTGGGGTGGTATACCATATACAATTGACAAATCTGCACCTGTGAGGGGGACACAGATTATAAATCCATCTTTAGCTGTGAAAGGACAGAAGTAAAAACCTAACAGCAACACCCACCATCTCACCAGGGACAAAACATCAACTGGCAGCTAAAAGAACATACCTCGTAAAACCGAAGGTGCCTTTGTCCTCAGCTAAACCGTTCTCACACCTGTCCGACCTGAGAGAACCAGAGTTGCCACCACTGGCCAGTAGTGACGAGTCTGCCGGAGACAGTTCTTCAATCGCATCCATCACAGACGCAGAGTCGGAGGAATGGGTCGTGGCGTCGCTCAGGTCGTCGTGGATCGTTCTCTGCCCAGACGCGACCTCTGGCATTTTCGCATGGGGGTTCCTGAGCTGGCAAACCGGTCGCAGCGCCTAGGCCAACAGGGGCACTGAGGTCGAGTTTGGCAGCCGCTTCTGCCCGAGCTAGAAAGTTTGGGCCTCTGTTGATAAAGCTTGGCGTGGATGGATGTAAAGGCAAGATGGTGGCGGACCCAATGAAAGACGATTCTCCGTTGGCCCGCGTCTTTTTCTTGCTGACTGTGATGAACCCGTCGTCCAATGACGCGTCCTCCGCATCTTTAAGGTCAGCCGACGAGTTGTGCCACTGTTTGGTGGGGGACGAGTCTAAAGACTGCTCATTATAATGGACATTGATGGGGTCCAGAGTGCTCCAGGCGGACGCCACACTAGCAGGCGTTGGCAAGCCGTCAAGCTCTGAGCTCTTTAACGAGCTTTGGCTGGACTGTTTGGTGGCATGCTCTTCCCATGAAAAGGTCGGCTTTTGGACTCGGAATTGGACGACGGCATCACCGGCTGCTTATCCATTCTCTGCGGCCTGGACATTGTTGAAAAGGAACTGAAGACGATCTTCCCGCCGGCCAAGATCCCCAGCATGGCCTGAGCCTCAGATTGGTCTTCGGCATTACACAGAACTCTACCAAGTGTGACCACAAAGCGCTTGTTTGCACGCAGAAAATTTTCCAGGCCCCCAAACGAAGCAATCTTCTGTGTGGCCTCCTCTGGGAATCCGACATCCAGTCACGTAATAGAGGGCTGTCTATGTCTTGTGGACCGTTGACTTTAAAGAAATCGGCAAAAAATCTGTGAAGCAAAGCAAAGAAAACCCTCTATGAGACATGGGGTAAGTTGTAAGGTTTCAAGAGAAAAACCTCTATGAGACATGGGGTAAGTTGCAAGGTTTCAAGAGAAAACCTCTATGAGACATGGGGTAAGTTGCAAGGTTTCAAGAGAAAAACCCTCTATGAGACATGGGGTAAGTTGCAAGGTTTCAAGAGAAAAACCTCTATGAGACATGAGGTAAGTTGCAAGGTTTCAAGAGAAAAACCTCTATGAGACATGGGGTAAGTTGCAAGATTTCAAGAGAAAAACCCTCTATGAGACATGGGGTAAGTTGGTAAGGTTTCAAGAGAAAAACCCTCTATAAAACATGGGGTATGTTGTAAGGTTTCAAGAGTTAAGTGTTTGTTTTGACATTTGTTGGTTTTCGTTTTCAGACAATAATATGTTTTATTGGGGGGGGGGTTTTGCCAAACACAATTACAAATTGGGGGTGAGGGGCAGCATAGATGACAAGACAAACAGTCAAGGCTACAAATGAGGGAGTCGGGGGAGGGGGTGGGGGGGGGTAGAATGTACAACAAAACAAGCAAACAGCTAACACTACACTAAAAACTCACTCGAAAATATTCTGTGCCGTTTCATCTGGCGTTGGAATGGAGGTGGGGACAGGGAGGAGACCGTTGCCCATTGGCCAGATGGCTGTGCCAGGCGTGGGCAGGAGTCCACGAATGCTTGCAGACACGAAATCTCTGTGTGCAGAGAGAGAGAGAGAGAGAAAATGAGGGCTATAAATTACTGATTTCCTGATAAATCCAACATATATCAAATACAGAGTTACCCTATATGCCCGGAGCTTGGAAAGAAGAGAGAACGGGGCATGAACAGTGACACAGGCATTTATGGGGAAAATAGGTCAAACAAAGATAAAGACTCATAACAAGATTGTTTGTGTTAGTGAGGTCCTCAATTCTACTTAAAACTCAATGCAGGAAACAAGGAGACCTGGAAACCAAATACGCTTCGTTAACACTTAGGTGATGAGCGCGCAGATGGGTTGACCATCGCCATCCACGAAGACCTGAAGGCACAGCGGACACGGCCAATGAGAGATCGGGAGCACTAAAACTGTCCACACTTCATCCCTAACTGAACCGCGATGCATGCCTGGTAAGATTTGTTATGTCTTTTTACGGGCCTTGGAACTAAAGATAAAGAGTGATTTATCAAACATTTTTATTGTGGTAAATAGTTTATTAGCCCTGCTATTTTTATTCTAATTTGTATGTTATAGTTGAAGAGGAAAACATTTTAAAAATACAGAAGAAAACCATACCATATCTAAACTTGGACAGAAACACCAGAAGAGGATAGGAACAAGATCCAAATAAAAGATCTGCACTGTCTCAAATCAGTAATTCCAATTGATTATTATGCTTTTATGATGCATTAATTTGCCAGAGACTTTAAGTCGTTTTTTTCTTTTTTTTCTATGCATTAATATAAATGATATAAATTGATTTTGTTTTATGTGATAATGAAGTTCGGTTATAGGAATCTCAATAATACTTTCTGATGATTTAAATATTTGGCCTTAGTTTCTCAACATTTGTACCCGTCTTGTTTGCTGACCCCATTTCGTTCAGGCTATTTTCTTTAATGAAAATAAATGATATTATCTTTATCTAAATGAAACACAAAATCTGTTCCTAACTTAACTCACTAGCATAGCTACCAATGGGGTCATACAACAATTCACCAATGTCAGCTACTAATGTTTCATCAGTATACCCACCAATGGGGTCATACAGCAACTCTTGAATGTCGGCAACTGATGTCTCACCAGCATAGTTACCAATGGGGTCATACAACAACTCATTAATGTCAGCTACTGATGTTTCATCAGTATACCAACCAATAGGGTCATACAATACCTCACCAATGTCAGCTATTGATAATTCCCCAACATAACTACCAATGGGGGTCATACAACAACTCACCAATGTCAGCTACTAATGTTTCATCAGTATACCAGCCAATGGGGTCATACAACAACTCACCAATATCAGCTACTGATGTCTCACCAGCATAGTTACCAATGGGGTCATACAACAACTCACCAATGTCAGCTTCTAATGTTTCATCAGTATACCCACCAATGGGGTCATACAACAACTCTTGAATGTCGGCAACTGATGTCTCACCAGCATAGTTACCAATGGGGTCCTTTAACAACTCATCAATATCAGCTACTGATGTTTCATCAGCATAGTTACCAATGGGGTCATACAACAACTCACCAATGTCAGCTACTGATGTTTCATCAGTATACCCACCAATGGGGTCATACAGCAACTCTTGAATGTCGCAACTGATGTCTCACTAGCATAGTTACCAATGGGGTCATACAACAACTCACCAATGTCAGCTACTGATGTTTCATCAGCATAGTTACCAATGGGGTACAAATAACTACAGCTACAACTCACCAATGGGGTCATCAGCTGAATGTCGGCAACTGATGTTTAGCATAGTTCAGTACCAATTAATGTCACACTGATGTTTCATTAGTATACCAGCCAATGGGGTCATACAGCAACTCTTCAGAATCAGTATGCCTAATAATACAACAACTCACCAATATCAACTACTAATGTCTCACCAACATAGCTACCAATGGGCTCATACAACTCACTAGCATAGTTCATCAGTATATCAACCAATGGGGTCATACAACAACTCACCAATGTCAGCCACTGATGTTTCATTAGTATACCAGCCAATGGGGTCATACAACAACTCACCAATGTCCTTCTACTAATGTTTCATCAGTATACCACGTAATGGGGTCATACAACAACTCACCAATATCAACTGCAATGTCTCCTTCCAACATAGCTACCAATGGGCTCATACAGCTCACCAATATCAGTCATACAACAACTCACTAATGTCAGATGTTTCATCAGTATATACAACAACTCACCAATGGGGTCATGCAACAACTCACAATGTCAGCTACTGATGTCTCACAAGCATAGTTACCAATGGGGTCATACAACAACTCACCAATATCAGCTACTGATGTTTCACCAGCATAGCTACCAATGGGGTCATACAACTCACCAATATCAGCTACTGATGTTTCACCAGCATAGCTACCAATGGGGTCATACAACAACTCACCAATATCGGCTACTGATGTCTCACCAGCATAGCTATGGGGTCATACAACAACTCACCAATAGTACTGATGTCTCACCAGCATAGCTACCAATGGGGTCATACAACTCACCAATATCAGCTACTGATGTCTCATAGATACCAAGTCATACAATACCTCACCAATGTCAGCTATTGATAATTCCCCAACATAGGGGTCATACAACAACTCACCAATGTCAGCTACTAATGTTTCATCAGTATATACCAACCAATATATCAACTCACCAATAGCTACTGATGTCTCACCAGCATACAACTCAACCAATATCTGATGTCTACTAGGTACCAATGGGGTCTACAACAACCACCAATATTGGCTACTGATGTCTCACCAGCATAGCTACCAATGGGGTCATACAACAACTCACCAATATTGGCTACTGATGTCTCACCAGCATAGCTACCAATGGGGTCATACAACTCACCAATATCAGCTACTGATGTCTCACCAGCATAGTTACCAATGGGGTCATACAACAACTCATCAATATCAGCTACTGATGTTTCATCAGCATAGTTACCAACTACAACAACTCACCAATGTCAGCTACTGATGTTTCATCAGTATACCCACCAATGGGGTCATACAGCAACTCTTGAATGTCAGCAACTGATGTCTCACTAGCATAGTTACCAATGGGGTCATACAACAACTCGCAATGTCAGCTACTGATGTTTCTACATGTTACCAATGGGGTACAACAACTCACCAATGTCAGCTACTGATGTTTCATCAGTATACCCACCAATGGGGTCATACAGCAACTCTTGAACCAACTGATGTCTCACTAGCATAGTTACCAATGGGGATGTCAGCCACTGATGTTTCATTAGATAGCCAATGGGGTCATACAACAACTCACCAATGTCATTACTAATGTTTCATCAGATAATTACAACAACCCCAATATCAACTACTAATGTCTCACCAACATAGCTACCAATGGGCTCATACAACTCAATATCAGCTACTGATGTTTCATCAGTATATCAACCAAGGTCATACAACAACTCACCAATGTCAGCTACTGATGTCTCACCAGCATAGTTACCAATGGGGTCATACAACAACTCACCAATATCAGCTATGATGTTTCACCAGCATAGCTACCAATGTCTGATGTTTCACCAGCATAGCTACCAAATGGGGTCATACAACTCACCAATACCACTGATGTCTCACCAGCATAGATACCATACAACAACTCACCAATATCAGCTACTGATGTCTCACCAGCATAGTTACCAATGTCATACAACTCACCAATATCAATACTGATGTTTCATCAGTATATCAACCAATGGGGTCATACAACAATATCAGCTACTGATGTCTCACCAACATATACCGGCTTAACTGCACCAATATCAGCTACTGATGTCTCACCAGCATAGCTACCAATGGGGTCATACAACTCACCAATATCAGCTACTGATGTCTCACCAGCATAGTTGCCAATCTCATACAACAACTCACTAATGTCAGCTACTAATGTTTCATCAGTATACTAACCAATGGGGTCATACAACAACTCACCAATATCGCTACTGATGTCTCAGCATATTTACCAATGGGGTCATACAACTCACCAATGTCAGCTACTGATGTCTCACCAGCATAGATACCAATGGGGTCATACAACTCACCAATATCAGCTATTGATAATTCCCCAACATAGCTACCAATGGGGTCATACAACAACTCACCAATATCGGCTACTGATGTCTCACCAGCATAGCTACCAATGAGGTCATACAACAACTCACCAATATGTATTACTGATGTCTCACCAGCATAGCTACCAATGGGGTCATACAACAACTCACCAATATCGGCTACTGATGTCTCACCAGCATAGCTACCAATGGGTCATACAACAACTCCACCAATATAGGCTACTGATGTCTCACCAGCATAGCTACCAATGGGGTCATACAACTCACCAATATCAGCTACTGATGTCTCACCGCATAGATACCAATGTCATACAATACCTCACCAATGTCAGCTATTGATAATTCCCCAACATAGCTACCAATGGGGTCATACAACAACTCACCAATGTCAGCTACTAATGTTTCATCAGTATACCAACCAATGGGGTCATACAACAACTCACCAATGTCAGTTACTGATGTCTCACCAGCATAGTTACCAATGGGTCATACAACAACTCACCAATATTGGCTACTGATGTCTCACCAGCATAGCTACCAATAGGGTCATACAACAACTCACCAATATCGGCTACTGATGTCTCACCAGCATAGCTACCAATGGGGTCATACAACAACTCACCAATATTGGTTACTGATGTCTCACCAGCATAGCTACCAATGGGGTCATACAACTCAATATCAGCTACTGATGTCTCAGCATAGATACCAATGGGGTCATACAACTCACCAATGTCAGCTATTGATAATTCCCCAACATAGCTACCAATGGGGTCATACAACAACTCACCAATGTCAGCTACTAATGTTTCATCAGTATACCAACCAATGGGTCATACCACAGCTCACTGATGTCTCACCAGCATAGTTACCAATGGGCTCATACAACTCACCAATATCAGCTACTGATGTTTCATCAGTATATCAACCAATGGGGTCATACAACTCACCAATAGCAGCTACTAATGTTTCATCAGCATAGTTACCAATGGGGTCATACCACAGCTCAAAGTGTCAGCTACTGATGTCTCACCAGCATAGCTACCAATGGGGTCATACAACTCACCAATATCAGCTACTGATGTTTCACCAGCATAGCTACTAATGGGACCATACAACAGCTCACCAGTGTCAGCTACTGATGTCTCACCAGCATAGTTACCAATGGGATCATACAACAACTCACCAATGTCAGCTACTGATGTTTCATCAGTATACCAACCAATGGGGTCACACAACAACTCACCAATATCAGCTACTGATGTCTCACCAGCATAGTTACCAATGGGGCCATACAACAGCTCACCAGTGTCAGCTACTGATGTCTCACCAGCATAGTTACCAATGGGATCATACAACAGCTCACCAATGTCAGCTACTAATGTTTCATCAGTATATCAACCAATGGGGTCACACAACAACTCACCAATATCAGCTACTGATGTCTCACCAGCATAGTTACCAATGGGGTCATACAACAGCTCACCAATGTCAGTTACAATGTTTCATCAGTATACCAACCAATGGGGTCATACAGCAACTCTTGAATGTCAGTTACGGATGTCTCACCAGCATAATTACCAATGGGGTCATACAACAACTCATCAATGTCAGCTACTAATGTTTCATCAGTATACCAACCAATGGGGTCATACAACAACTCACCAATGTCAGCTACTAATGTTTCATCAGTATACTAACCAATGGGTCATACAACAACTCACCAATATCAGCTACTGATGTCTCACCAACATAGTTACCAATGGGGTCATACAACTCACCAATATCAGCTACTGATGTTTCATCAGTATACCAACAAATGGGGTCATACAACTCACCAATATCAGCTACTAATGTCTCACCAGCATAGCGATCAAGTCATACAACAACTCACCAATGTCAGCTACTAATGTTTCATCAGTATACCAACCAATGGGGTCATACAAAAACTCACCAATATCAGCTACTGATGTCTCACCAACATAGTTACCAATGGGTCATACAACTCACCAATATCAGCAACTGATGTCTCACCAGCATAGCTACCAATGGGGTTGTCATACAACTCACCAATATCAGCATGATGTCTCACCAATAGTTACCAATGGGCTCATACAACTCACAATATCAGCAACTGATGTCTCACCAGCATAGTTACCAATGGGCTCATACAACTCACCAATATCAGCTACTGATGTTTCATCAGTATATCAACCAAGTCATACAACAACTCACCAATGTCAGCTACTAATGTTTCATCAGTATACCAACCAATGGGGTCATACAACAACTCACCAATATCAGCTTCTGATGTCTCACCAGCATAGTTACCAATGGGGTCATACAACTCACCAATATCATCAACTGATGTCTCACCAGCATAGCTACCAATGGGGTCATACAACTTACCAATATCAGCTACTGATGTCTCACCAGCATCTATCAATGGGGTCATACAACAACCAATATCAGCTAGTTGATATCTCAACAACATAGCTACCAAT
Organism: Doris montereyensis; assembly: GCA_037039925.1. Taxonomy (NCBI): domain Eukaryota; kingdom Metazoa; phylum Mollusca; class Gastropoda; order Nudibranchia; family Dorididae; genus Doris; species Doris montereyensis. The sequence goes on from JAXRKP010000830.1 coordinate 26,171, forward strand.
GGGGTCATACAACTCACCAATATCAGCTATTGATGTTTCACCAGCATAGCTACCAATGGGGTCATACAACAACTCACCAATATCAGCTATTGATGTCTCACCAGCATAGTTACCAATGGAGTCATACAATACTCACCAATGTTAGCTATTGATAATTCCCCAACATATAGGGTCATACAACTAACACTTAAATGTCAGCAACTGATGTCTCACCAGCATAGCTAGCAATGGATTCATTTAACAGCTCACCAATGTCAGCAACTGATGTCTCAACAGCATAGCTACCAATGAGTCATACAACTCAACAATGTCAGCAACTGATGTCTCAACAGCATAGCTAGCAGTGGATTCATTTAACAGCTCACCAATGTCAGCAACTGATGTCTCACCAGCATAGCTACCAACGGGGTCATACAACAACTCACCAATGTCAGCAACTGATGCCTTACCAGCATGAGCGTTAGCGTCACCATTGATGATCTTGTAAACTATCCCCAATTTTAACGTTTATCCTTGTGCAGAATTATAGGATCTGTCTCAGCACCTATACATTAAATGACATTAACAGGCCAATAGAAAGGAAACGGCACATTTCAATGGAAAGGAAGCAGCACACATTTCAATGGAAAGGAAACGGCACATTTCAATGGAAACTAAACGGCACACATTTCAATGGAAAGGAAACGGCACATTTCAATGGAAAGGAAACAGCACACATTTCAATGGAAAGGAAGCTACACACATTTCAATGGAAAGGAAACGGCACATTTCAATGGAAAGGAAACAGCCCACATTTCAATGGAAAGGAAACGGCACACATTTCAAGTGAAAAGATTTCTAGACAAATGATAAGACAAGAGGTAAAATCGTGTTCACTACAAACAGTTTCTTCATACAATTATGAGTATACTAAATGAATTGATTTCAATAAAGTAAAGTTTGTTGATGTAGCAGTAATTTCTATGAAATAAAAGTTTTTAAAAATTCTAAAATGCAGACATATTTATCGAGATTATAGATTGAAAAATAAAACCAGACGATGGCTGCATTGATTCACTATACAATGTACTCCGTGACGAAAAGAAACACGCTCAACTATGACATGACCTGTCAAAAGTGTCGCCTCAGCATGAAAAGCGTAACTGCAACAGAGAAACAACTGGCGATATGATGGAAATAATAATTGTATCGTTGAAATCTTGTTTTTATTTCATATTGACGACATATTACTCTAAAATTTACAATCACATGGTGTACTAGGCCATTAGTTTTGGTCAACATAAGTTGTGTTTTTTAATGCTTAACAACAAACAGTACCAAAACAGTGCGTCTAAACAAAAATGTATTCTCTCTATATATCGATGATGGACTTGAATGGATTTCAGGTGACAAAAAATGACATGTGTGAACGTAAGTCAATTTTGTGCAGCTTGTTTTACGAAAACTAATTGCTTGATTAAATACAATTAATTTTGGATCATGTTGATGTGAAAAACGCAATTTTGAAAAATCCGAATTACGCACTTTTCGTGCAGCACCGACGATATGCTGGTAGGTTTGAACCCTGGACCTCGATCCCAACCTGACCACTAGGCCATCCCATTGACGCCACGTTACCTGGGTAGTGGATGTGGATCAAATCAAATCAAACATAAAATCAAACAAAACTCACCTTTCGTTGTCCAGGGTGGCGGCGCTGATCAGATTTTTCTCTTCGTCTCCCGAAACTGGATGTCCACTGCTAGGATCTGCTTGGACTTTTCCTTCTTCCTTTTGGCCTTTGACGACTTCTGCTTACCCTGATGGAAAAAACAGAAGAAAGATATGGGCACAAACCAACAGCCTTTTGGTTGAGAGGCCAACACATTGCCTCTGGACTACCAAGTTCCCATGTCCAAATAATGAAAAGCAAAAACAGTTTCAGAAGAAAATATAAGTAATTAAAGTTGACTATCGAAGAATTTTAGAATTTTTTTAAAATGTGGCCATATTAAGCCTCCTGAAGTGATTTTTTTGTGCTTTTGCTTTTAGTATATATATGAATAACTGTCAAAATATAGTCAACCTATATCATTGAAAAGTTTGTAGCATCTTTGGTTGCCAAGGAAACGGCCACGACCCAATTTTCAAAATCGTTGTCTCTCTTAGTTATGACTAAAATCACTCAAAACCTGTGCAGATTTTTTCCCATTCAACATCTAAGGAGTGACGTCTGGTTATTTAGATATTTTGGATACTTTTTTTAATGAATTTTTTGAAAATAGCATATATCATTTATACACAAAAATGTCATTTTTATTTTTTATTTTTTATGTTTTCTCAAAAAGTTTACAAGATATCCCAACAACCTGACATCATTCTATTAATATTGACAAAATAAACTTGTGTGCAAAATATTATACAAATCGGTCAGTAAATGACTGAGGAGATTGAATTTTAGTGCGAAATATTAAAGAAATGTAAAGAAAATAACACAAAGCAACCGCTCAAGACGGATTACCCTTTTTGTAGCAGCCCCTTACTCTTTTGACAGTCTCTGGCATTGTTACTTATGTAAAGAGAATTGTAAAACTAGGTTTAGATGTGCATTGCTGTGCAAAGGCCATCAAAATGACCAGGTTATTCCCCCCCCCCTCTATTCCTATACTTGTACGATGCTGGCCTCCCAACTCATGTGCCACAAAGCATTGGACCGAATCGACGAGTGGTGTTCCCGAAAGCCAAGCAAAAGAACTGCGTTGCCACATTGGTGATTAGCTGCCGCTAGAGGGGTTTTCAGTGCCAATCTTCTCAGTCGGTGTTAGGGTAATTTATGTCAAAATTTTGACTGTTTTTACCTACCCTCGCCCTCAAAATATTTTGTAAAAGACAAAAAATACATCATATGGACATTTTTCATTTTTTTGCCATAAACTTGTAGATCGTTCTAACCAAATATGCAAAGAACAGAAAGTCAATCCAGGTGCCCCCCCCCCCCCCCCCATGAGAGCTAGCTTTGTATCAGTGACATTTTACCGCATCCCCCACACACGCCCAACAGGGACTAAGGTGTGTCGGCGGCGGCCAGTGGTTAGGCTGCCAGACGGGATCGTGAGATCCGGAGTTCGACTCCTTGCAAAGCCAGGCCCGACATTGTGTTCCTTGAGAAAGACATTTAAACACACATTTTCCCCACTCTACCCAGGTTCAAATGGGTACAAGCACTGGCTTGGGGTTAAAAACGTGCATCAGACTAGCGTCCTGGCCAGGAGGTATTTATCATCACCTGTTCTGCTTCATGCTATTGAAACCGGATAAGCTTTGGCTCTCTGGGCGTAAAGGGCCTAGAAGAAACTTTACTACTCTACCACATGAGGTAGGTAATCTCAGGGTAAACGACAACGAAACGGCAAGATGAATGATAAGTGAAAGAGTGAAAAAGTTGTACTCTGAAGAAAGGTACTTTACTCTACTTTCCTCACTTGAATCCGATGTGAATGAGTAACCAGCTATAGGTAAAGAAAGATCTTGTCAGAGTGTTAATACAAAGCACCTAACAGGATAGTGTACTGTATGCTCCCCGGGAGTGGAAAAGGACTTTGGATGAAATTACCTGGTGGGGGATAAATGATGTACAGCTGGTGAGCCTCCATCTTTATCTTTTTTCTTTTTTTCTTTTTTTTTACCTTAGACCTACCAGCAGCCCTAGCTAGCCACCCATTCTCGGTGTGCAAAAACTGTTTTTTTTTTATCATCCATGATGTGTTTTGTCCGCTTCATCACAATTTTTGTGTATCTTCGATTCAGAATTTTATTGTTCCAACTTCTCGTAAACCCGTTTTGAGATTTTTAAATTTCATTTGATTTATCCACATTCACAACTAAAGTGATCTCTGAGTTTTTTTGGTACGATTTTGTTAATTTTGCCTACACTGCCCTGTACACAGCCAAGGGATCTTCAACGTGGACAGAGTGTTGTGATCTACACACAGGACCTCCTTTTTTGTCGTCCGCCTCCAATGGGACTAGGTGTCAATCCACTAACCTGGACCAGAGAGGGGGGGTGTGTGTGGGTTTTTAGTAGAAAAAATCAAGAAAATTGTTCAATCTGTCGGGTAACTAACTCATGACCCTTTGGTCGAGAAGCTGACACCTTACCTGTGCGCCACCTTATTGGCTGTTACAGCCTTGAATTAACTCTGACAACACTAAAAAATAAAACAAACAACAAACGAAAAACAAAAACAGCCTGGTAAAGAAACACACTTCGACAGGCTATTGAAGACAAGTGGAAGTCCACATATGGCAACAAAAAAACTAAAAATTAATTTAAAAACTTTGAACACTTTTCTGAAACAAACCTTTTTGTTTTTCCTTCTTGTTAATTGAGTTGTCGTAAACATTCAAATTCAATTCAATTCAAATACTTTATTTCATCCCAGAGGGAAATTTGGAAACATGTCAAGTGTTAACCATAAATTTACTTCTTAATTTGTTTTCTTCTTTATTGATAAAAAAAAAAAAAGTCTCAGTTTTTACCTCCAAGAGCACTTTAGAGTCATCTTTCAAGAGGACAGTTGCCTCCCCTTTGTACACACTCTTGGTATCTGATAGGAACGGAGAGAAACACGAATTAGAAAACATTTTTTTCTCTCCTAATATAATTTTTTGTTTGATTTGAGTTGATTTTACCCACATCCGCAACTAAGTTGATCTCAAGTATTTTTTATAGGGATTCTTTAATTTTTCCAGCATTACCATGTTGACAGCCAAGTGATCTTTTAAGGGGGGTAGGGGGGGGCGCCACCTGGACTGGTGACTTTGGGACCAAAAAGGTTGATTTTCTGTTCTTTGCATATTCATTAGAACGATCATTTATCTACAAGTTTATGGCAGAAAAATGTCCATATGACGTATAATTTTTTATTTACAAAATATTTTGTAGGCGAGGGTAGATAAAAACAGTCAAAATTTTACGTAAATTACCCTAACACTAACTAAGAAAATGGCAGTAAAAACCCACGTATATTGGTAGCTAATCACCAAATGTGGCAACACGAAGGTCACATGGTTTCTGCCAACATCGCTCGTCGATTCGGCCCACCACTGTGTGCATAAGTGTGTATGTAAATGCGTGCACAAGCATAGGAATAGAGGGAAAAACAAAAAACCTGGTCATTTTGACGTCTGTTTTCACAACAGTGCACATCTAAACATAGATTTATAATCCTCTTTACAACAAGGAAACCGTTTGTTTTATGTTATTTTCTTTTGATTTTTTTACTTGCATTTTTCTCGAAAAACTCCATCTCCTCGCCATTTACTGAACGATTTGTATTATATTTGGCTTTAGGTTCCTCTTGTCAATATTAATAGAATAGCATCGGGTTTTTTTGTCTTGTAAACTTTTTTAGAGAAAATAAAAAAAAAAAATTTAAATGCCATTTTTGTATAGTCCCGATATATATTACTTCTAAAAATTCATTTTTAAAAAATTATCCACAATAAAATAAAAAACCGACGTCACTCTTTAGATATTGAATGAAAAAGACGTTTTGCATACGTTTTGAATGATTTTATTCATAACTAAGGGATTTTGAAAATTGGGTCAAAATCCAAGATGGCAGCTGTTTCTATGGCAACCAAGGATGCTACAAACTTTTCAATGATATAAGATGACTGTAATTTGACAGTTACTCATGTTCATACTAAAAGCAAAAACCCAAACTCAAAAAGCAAAACAACAAAAAATCACTTCAGCAGCAGGCGTCCCCCACCCCCCTTAACGCACAAAGAGTTGTAATCCGGTACATATCACCTTCTTCTCGCCAGTCTCCGATGGGACTAGGTGTCAATCCACCAACGGGGTGGTTGAACTGTGTTGTCTGGTGGATGTTCAGTCAAGCCTTGTAGATTTTCACGGGCAGGTTGGACTGTATGGGGTATGGTCTGGTGGATTTTCACGGGCAGGTTGAACTGTATGGTCTGGTGGATTTTCACGGCAGATTGAACTGTATGGTCTGGTGGATTTTCACGGGTGGTTGAACTGTATGGTCTGGTAGATTTTCACGGTTGGTTGAACTGTATGGTCTGGTGGATTTTCACGGGTGGTTGAACTGTATGGTCTGGTGGATTTTCACGGGCAGGTTGAACTGTATGGTCTGGTGGATGTTCAGTCAAGCCTTGTGGATTTTCACGGGCAGGTTGAACTGTATGGTCTGGTGGAATGTCACGGGCAGGTTGAACTGTATGGTCTAGTGGATTTTCACGGGTAGGTTGAACTGTATGGTCTGGTGGATTTTCACGGTTGGTTGAACTGTATCGTCTGGTGGATTTTCACGGGCAGGTTGA
>JAXRKP010000830.1:37500-57500 GCA_037039925.1 Doris montereyensis
AATGACAATGATAGTGACAATGACAATGATAATGCCAATGACAATGACAATGACCACAACAATGATAATGACAATGACAATGATAATGACAATGACAATGACAATGACAATGACAATGACAAAATGACAATGACAATGACAATGATGACAATGACAAAATGACAATGACAATGAAAATGACAATGACAATGACAATGATAATGACAAATGACAATGACAATGACAATGATAATGAAAATGACAATGATAATGACAATGACAATGATAATGACAATGATCAATGATAATGACAATGACAATGATAATGACAATGACAATGATAATGAAAATGATAATGACAATGACAATGACAATGACAATGACCACAACAATGATAATGACAATGACAATGACAATGGCAATGACAATGATAATGAAAATGACAATGATAATGACAATGATAATGACAATGATAATGAAAATGACAATGACAATGATAATGACAATGATAATGACAATAATAATGACAATGATAATGACAATAATAATGACAATGATAATGAAAATGACAATGACAATGACAATGACAATGACAATGAAAATGATAATGACAATGACAATGATAATGACAATGATAATGACAATGACAATGACCACAACAATGATAATGACAATGACAATGACAATGGCAATGACAATGATAATGAAAATGACAATGATAATGACAATGATAATGACAATGATAATGAAAATGACAATGATAATGACAATGATAGTGACAATGACAATGACAATGATAATGACAATGACAATGATAATGACAATGACAATTACAATGATAATGACAATGATAATGACAATGACAATGACAATGACCCCAACAATGATAATGATAATGACAATGACAATGACAATGATAATGTCAATGACAATGATAATGTCAATGACAATGATAATGTCAAAGATAATGATAATGACAATGACAATGACTATGACAATGACAATGATAATGACAATGACAATGACAATGACAATGAAAATGTCAAAGATAATGATAATGACAATGATAATGACAATGATAATGACAATGATAATGATAATGATAATGAGAACAATAATAACAATGACAATGAAAATGATGACAATGACAATGACAATGACATTGATAGTGACAATGACAATGAAAATGACAATGACAATGATAATGACAATGATAACGACGATGACAGTGCCAATGACAATGACAATGACGATGACAATGAAAAACAGCAATGATAGTGACAATGACAATGACAGTGCCAATGACAATGACAATGACGATGACAATGAAAAACAGCAATGATAGTGACAATGACAATGACAATAATAATGATAATGACAATGATAATGACAATGACAATGATAATGACAACAACAATGATAATGACAATGATGACGATGACAATGACAATGATAAAACAATAACAATGAGAATGAGAATGACAATAATGACAATGACAATGACCATTATAAAGGCAATAATGATAATGACAATGACAATAATGGCGACAATAATGACAATGACAATGACAATGAACATTATAATGGCAATAATGATAATGACAATAATAATGACAATGATAATGAAAATGATAATGACAATAATGATAACGACAATGACAATGACAATTATAATGACAATGACAATAATGATAATGACAATGACAATAATGATAATGACAATGATAATGACAATAACAATGACAATAATGAGAATGACACAGGGTGTCCGGCACAAAGCCAACTGAAAATTTCCAACCTCAACAGAAAAAATCCTACCTAGGAAATGAAATACTCTCCCGACGCCATAAAGCGGAGAACAGCGTAAATATTTCCAACTTCAATCCATTATTATAAATTGTTGATTCAAATCATAAGTGAATGACTTTCTACTGCATCTCAATGAAATGAAAAGTGATCACACATTTCTTTAATGTTTCATTTTGGATTAATAATACTTCAGCATTTCTAAAGGAAAAAAATTCTGATAGCTAACATATCTAGTAGTGATAGATCTACCCCTATCATTTCACAAAACATGCAAACAGTGCAAAAATGTTTTTTGTTTTTTTTTATCTCCTTTCGAAAAATAAATCAAACACAAGAGTGACAATATCATAGCCTAAACACATGCACAAATACTTATTCAGTCTACGAGGAAAATGAGGTTTGGAAGGTTTCGAGAAGAAAATGAGGTTTGGAAGGTTTTTTTCTAGCCCTTTTAACTAAAAAATAAATTAAATAAATAAATTGAACTCTGCCAATTATAAATCTTCCTCTAGTAGTATCTTTAGAGTTTTAGAATATCCCTAAACACGATTCTTACCACTTGCATTTGCCTTTCAATCCTCCTACCTCCTCTATTCTTACTAAACACTTGCATTTGCCTTTCAATCATCCTACCTCCTCTATTCTTACTAAACACTTGCATTTGCCTTTCAATCATCTACCTCCTCTATTCTTACTAAACAGGCCTTTCAATCATCCTACCTCCTCTATTCTTACTCTTGCAAAACATAACTAAACACTTGCGCCTTTCAATATTAATTTAAGCCCTTTCAATCAAAAAAAAATTTACTTTCAATCAAAACTAAATTAAATAAATAAATTGTCTTTCAATCATCCTAAACTAAAACATCATTTGCCTTTCAATCATCCTACCTCCTCTATTCTTACTAAACACTTGCATTTGCCTTTCAATCAAACCTATATTCTTAAAAACTTGCATTGCCTTTCAATCACTAAAAAACACTTGCATTTGCCTTTCAATCATCCTACCTCCTCTATCTTAAAAACACTTGCATTTGCCTTTCAATCATCAACCTCCTCTATTCTTACTAAACACTTGCATTTGCCTTTCAATCATCCTACCTCCTCTATTCTTACTAAACACTTGCATTTGCCTTTCAATCATCCTACCTCCTCTATTCTTACTAAACACTTGCATTGCCTTTCAATCATCCTACCTCCTCTATTCTTACTAAACACTTGCATTTGCCTTTCAATCATCCTACCTCCTCTATTCTTACTAAACACTTGCATTTGCCTTTCAATCATCCTACCTCCTCTATTCTTACTAAACACTTGCATTTGCCTTTCAATCAACCTCCTCTATTCTTACTAAACACTTGCATTTGCCTTTCAATCATCCTACCTCCTCTATTCTTACTAAACACTTGCATTTGCCTTTCAATCATCCTACCTCCTCTATTCTTACTAAACACTTGCATTTGCCTTTCAATCATCCTACCTCCTCCTCTATTCTTACTAAACACTTGCATTTGCCTTTCAATCATCCTTCCTCCTCTATTCTTACTAAACACTTGCATTTGCCTTTCAATCATCCTACCTCCTCTATTCTTTCAATCATCATCCTACCTCCTCTATTCTTACTAAACACTTGCATTTGCCTTTCAATCATCCTACCTCCTCTATTCTTACTAAACACTTGCATTTGCCTTTCAATCATCCTACCTCCTCTATTCTTACTAAACACTTGCATTTGCCTTTCAATCATCCTACCTCCTCTATTCTTACTAAACACTTGCATTTGCCTTTCAATCATCCTACCTCCTCTATTCTTTAAACACTTGCATTTGCCTTTCAATCAACCTCCTCTATTCTTACTAAACACTTGCATTTGCCTTTCAATCATCCTACCTCCTCTATTCTTACTAAACACTTGCATTTGCCTTTCAATCATCCTACCTCCTCTATTCTTACTAAACACTTGCATTTGCCTTTCAATCATCCTACCTCCTCTATTCTTACTAAACACTTGCATTTGCCTTTCAATCATCCTACCTCCTCTATTCTTTAAACACTTGCCTTCTTACTAAACACTTGCATTTTGCCTTTCAATCATCCTACCTCCTCTATTCTTACTAAACACTTGCATTTGCCTTTCAATCATCCTACCTCCTCTATTCTTACTAAACACACTAAACACTTGCATTTGCCTTTCAATCATCCTACCTCCTCTATTCTTACTAAACACTTGCATTTGTATCCTCTCCTCTATTCTTACTAAACACTTGCATTTGCCTTTCAATCATCCTACCTCCTCTATTCTTACTAAACACTTGCATTTGCCTTTCAATCATCCTTCCTCTATTCTTACTAAACACTTGCATTTTGCCTTTCAATCATCCTACCCTCTATTCTTACTAAACACTTGCATTTGATTTGCCTTTCAATCATCCTACCTCCTCTATTCTTACTAAACACTTGCATTTGCCTTTAGATCATCCGTAATCTCCAGACTCTCCCCATATGTACTAATACTAATACACACATGCGCGATTGGTCACATTAAACACACACAAACATTCTCTGTCAGCCTTCTTACACATACACGTGCGTGATCGGACTTAAAATATGCCCATTGCCCTCTGTCTCTCTCCCTTTGACACGAACCTAACAACGTGCGCGATCGCTTTTTAACACACTCTGCATTCTTAATCTCTCCAGAGTAAAAGTTAAATTGAAGAAAGGAGGCTGGACCATAGATAGGCAGTTGATGGTATTGCTACAGGCGCTAAAACTAAAGAAAGTATTGAAAGCTTTGTGTCGAAATCCAATACTAATTTCCCGGGCAAACTCTACAATTTTAAAGAAGATAGAATCGTTTAGTTTCAACATGAAAGAATCGCCAGACAGCAAAGCATGCATGGCCAGAAATGAATGACAAAATGATCATTCATCGTCCACAAACTTATTCGCATTTTCCTATTTCGCGGTGCCGGTAATTGTTCATGTCTACTTGATTTCCCTGATTTTCTCTCATGTTTGTCCTCAATATATCATTTTCCTGGTATTTTCTCAACCGGGAAACATTTTTTTCATTTTCAAGGATTTCCCTGATGCATGTGAACCCTGTTTTTACTACCTGAGCCCCATTTCCTACTCGTTTTCCTATCCAAGACATCAATTTCTGACCATTTCGACCTTTCCGACCTGAGTATGAAAAATCCTACATATTTCCGACTTTCTGACTTTGCTGGACACCCTGTGACAATGATAATGACAATAATGTTAATGACAATAATGTTAATGACAATACTGTTAATGACAATAATGATAATGACAATAATGTTAATGACAATAATGTTAATGACAATAATGATAATGACAATAATGTTAATGACAATAATGATAATGACAATAATGTTAATGCAAATAATGATAATGACAATAATGTTAATGACAATGATAAGGACAATAATGATAATGACAATGACAATGATAATGACAATGATAATGACAATAATGATAACGACAATGACAATGACAATAATGATAATGACAATGACGACAATTATAATGATAATGATAATGAGAATGAGAATGACAATGATAATGACAATGATAATAACAATGATAGTGATAAACATGGGGAAGATTTACAACAGTGGGAACCAAGAGGAGTGAGTTAGGAGGTGTTGTACGACACTTTTAAAAAAACCTTGGGTTTCATTGAAATTCATCCTCCTCAATTACATACAGTTTGTTTGATTGAATTGAAATTTACCCACTCCACCATGAGTGGTGATTTCAGGGTGAATGTGAATTAAGAGGAAACGGCAAGATGAAAGATAAGTGAAAGAGTGAGAGGGAAAAAGTAGGACCTAGCAGAAGCGCCCGCAAACCATTTACACCATATGCGGTGATCTCATGGAGAATCAAGTTGTAATAATAACCAGATAGACTACAAAAAATTAAGATTTAGAAAAACAAGCTCAAAAGGTTAATTCCATACAGCCATGAATTTGAGCCTTTAGCTGAGAGACAATGAAATGATACCATTTTCATTATTGGTGCAAAGTTACAGGAAAACAATAACAGGGAGGTTTAAAATTTTTAAAAAGATGAGGTGAACCTACCAGTAACACCTCTCAAAATCACGCACACAACTCTTATCAAATGCCACTACTTACTGTGTAACCTTCTGTTTGATCATTGGGCGCGGAGGTCTGGGACTTTCTTTTACCGAGGACACCAGCTGTGAAAGGAGAAAACATACATGAATAAATCGATTGATTCCCTGGTTTATTTGTAAGAAGTAGCACCTATCAGATTTGTGAGATTGTCGGCTTTTTTTTACTTCACCAGTAAAAAAAATTTTTAAGTTCTTCCTTCAAATGGCGTTAGGGTTTATTTTAGCCACATCCACAACTAAGGCGATCTCCGGAGTTTTGATAGGAATTTTGATTCTGAAAAGGACTGCCCCTGTAAATAGCCACGGGATCTTTAACATGAACAAAGTTTGTGATGTGCACAAGAGCCCTCCTCCTCATCATCAGTCTCCACTGGGAGTACAGGTGTCAATCCACCTACTGGGGGACTGGTTTAATCATTCTTATTGACATACACACTTAACAAGCATACCCCAATACAATGGTGGATTTTGATTTAGCTATATGGTAAAGCTGGGCCTCTTTGACTGCGGTAAACTTCATAAACAACTGTAACGGTTACAACCTACCATCAGCACCCGCCAACCGCACACTCAAAGTTAGAGCCTAAAAAGAACATCCCATCAAAGCATCATCTTCATGAAAGAGGACATGAAAAGGAGAATGGAAGGTGGAAAACAAGCATGAATACATCATGTTCTTAAAGAGGGCATGAAAAGGAGAATGGAGAGGTGGAAAACAAAGCATGAAAACATCATGTTCATTAAACGGGACATGAAAAGGAGAGTGGAGAGGTTGAAAGAAAAAAAAACATCATGTTCATTTAAGAGATATGAAAAGGAGAGTGGAGAGGTTGAAAGAAAAGCATGAAAACATCATGTTCATTAAAGAGGACATGAAAGGAGAGTGGAGAGGTTGAAAGAAAAGCATGAAAACATCATGTTCATTAAACGGGACATGAAAAGGAGAGTGGAGAGATTGGAAAAAAAGCATGAAAACATCATGTTCATTAAAGAGGATATGAAAAGGAGAGTGAGAGAGGTTGGAAAAAAAGCATGAAAACATCATGTTCATTAAAGAGGACATGAAAAGGAGAGTGGAGAGGTTGGAAAAAAAGCATGAAAACATCATGTTCATTAAAAGAGGACATGAAAAGGAGAGTGGAGAGGTTGGAAAAAAAGCATGAAAACATCATGTTCATTAAAGGATATGAAAAGGAGAGTGGAGAGGCATGAAAACATGAAAAAAAGCATGAAAACATCATGTTCATTAAAGAGGATATGAAAAGGAGAGTGGAGAGGTTGGAAGAAAAGCATGAAAACATCATGTTCATTAAAGAGGATATGAAAAGGAGAGTGGAGAGGTTGGAAAAAAAGCATGAAAACATCATGTTCATTAAAGAGGATATGAAAAGGAGAGTGGAGAGGTTCGAAAAAAAAGCATGAAAACATCATGTTCATTAAAGAGGATATGAAAGAGAGTGGAGAGGTTGGAAAAAAGCATGAAAACATCATGTTCATTAAAGAGGATATGAAAAGGAGAGTGGAGAGGTTGGAAAAAAGCATGAAAACATCATGTTCATTAAAGAGGATATGAAAGGAGAGTGGAGAGGTGGAAAAAAGCATGAAAACATCATGTTCATTAAAGAGGACATGAAAGGAGAGTGGAGAGGTGGAAAAAGCATGAAAACATCATGTTCATTAAAGAGGACATGAAAAGGAGAGTGGAGAGGTGGAAAAAAAGCATGAAAACATCATGTTCATTAAAGAGGACATGAAAAGGAGAGTGGAGAGGTGGGAAAAAAGCATGAAAAAGTTGATAGACGTCAGACTTAGTAATACTCACCGTAATTGGGTCCTCAGAGCGGTAGATGTTGATGGTGTTGATGGTGCTGCTACAGCCTGGTGTAGGGCACTTGGTATCTAACATGTTCTGAAAATATTTAAAAATTGAATATTGGAAGCCATGGGTTTTGAACCAGTGTTGTGATGATTACAAGCTCACAATAATATAGATTGGCTAGAACAGATTTGACCTTACCTTATCAGCGTGTTTCTCTGACAGCGATGACTTGAACACCTTCCAGCAAGACGCATGGTAGTCCATACAGCAATGGTCTCGACACGTCAATCTGACAAAGCCCTGTGTGTGTGTGTGTGTGTGCGTGTGTTAAAAAAAACAACAATCATGATCAAATTCATAAATTAACAACATCAACATCGAACCTCATTGCGAATGACTGTCAATCCTATCACACAGTGTTTGTTCATTTCATTGAAATTTCCCCCCACCCACCATAGGCAGTGATCTAGTGGTGAATTGCCACGTCCGATATATACAGTTCTAATGAGGAAAAAAATTCAGGGTCAAATAATTCATTCTCCGTTTTCTCTTATTAAAATATCAAGCATGTTACACTCCAGGAGATATCAAATATGATTCTTAGATAGATCTAGTCAGTACTCGATACTGAGGTTACGTGGGAAGGCATGAATGCTACTATTATGCAAACTTTTGAATTATAAAACCTGTTTAAAATGATGGCTTAGGTGCATATGCATGTTCTACTCAACGATGGCAAAACAATGACATTTTTTAAAAATTACACATCATTTCTGGTAGAAAAACTCCTCAATGGAAAACGATTTACAGATCATTTAGAAGCCACATGCAAATTGTGGATACTCTTAGTGGCCTAGCAACAGAGCCTTTGGGCACACACACAAAAACCCAACTCAGAATTATATATAGATCAAGAATCTCATCTTTTTCATAATATTGATTACATTTTTTAAAGCACCTCTGAGGAAAAGATAACTTTACGTTCTAAGCATACATGGAGCATACATTTTAATCTAGGCTTAGGAAATGATGATGATGGTGATAATGATGGCCATGGTGGTGACGATGATGATGATGATGGCGGTGATGATGAAGATGATAATTATAGTGATGATAATGATGCGGATGATGATGCTGATGATGGTGATAATGATGGTGATGATGATAATGATGATAATACTAATGATGATGATGATGATGATGATGATAGTGATCATTACTGCTAATTACAACAAGAAAGCTGGTGGTGGATATCATTACAAAAAAAATGGAACCAAAAAAATATAAAAATGTAACTACCTTGAAGTCAGTATCAGAGAAATATATTTCTTGCCGGGGATTTTCCACATCACCGTGGACTCGGCAAAAGGCGTCAGGTTTAGGAGGGTGCTTGCATTCCTT
This sequence comes from Doris montereyensis, assembly GCA_037039925.1. NCBI lineage: Eukaryota > Metazoa > Mollusca > Gastropoda > Nudibranchia > Dorididae > Doris > Doris montereyensis. The sequence goes on from JAXRKP010000830.1 coordinate 46,677, forward strand.
CAGACTATTTCTAAGGAGTTTCTACAACAAAAGCGACATGAGAGAGAATAACACAATTTTGACTTGTTATCTACAGGCTTTGTTGGGGTGTTTTTTCTTACTTGTTCCACTCTCTGCTGTCTTGTTTGTTTGTTTGTTTCATTGATATTTACCCCGTCCACCATTGTGGTGATGCCAGGGTGAATTAAGAGGAAACAGCAAGATGAAAGATAAGTGAAAGAAGGAAAGGAAAGAAAGAGGACCTACCAGCAGCGCCCGCCTTCCGCCTGCGCTCTGCTCTCAGTTCTACAGCATAGGTAAAGGTGGTAAGATTTTGTTTCACCATTGAAATTCACCTCATACACCACGTGTTTACCTCATACATCACGTGTTCACCTCATACATCATGTGTTCACCTCCATACACCCTGTGTTTACCTCATACACCACGTGTTTACCTCATACACCACGTGCTTACCTCATACACCACGTGTTTACCTCATACACCACGTGTTTACCTCATACACCACGTGTTTACCTCATACACCACGTGTTCACCTCATACATCATGTGTTTAGCTCATACACCACGTGTTTACCTCATACATCACGTGTTTACCTCATACATCACGTGTTTACCTCTATACATCACATGTTTACCTCATACATCACGTGTTTACCTCATACACCACGTGTTTACCTCATACATCATGTGTTTACCTCATACATCACGTGTTTACCTCATACACCACGTGTTTACCTCATACACCACATGTTCACCTCATACATCACGTCTTTATCTCATACATCACATGTTTACCTCATACATCACGTGTTTACCTCATACATCACGTGTTTACCTCATACATCACATGTTTACCTCATACATCATGTGTTTACCTCATACATCACGTGTTTACCTCATACATCACGTGTTTACCTCATACATCACGTGTTTACCTCATACATCACATGTTTACCTCATACATGGACTTCGGCACATTATTGGAATGACCCCTCCATCTGTTTTCTTCGATAGATAATAGATTAGTCAAGAGTTTCGGTCTGAATTTGTCAAGTCTGTCCACTGACCTTAAGTTCTGAACGCTTGCTCTCCTCAATGACGCAGTCGGAGGTGGGCCACAGATGGATTTTATCTTTCTCTGTTATGTCCTGGCCCTGCAGTATATCTAGTCCCTCTTGGGCATAGCTGACAGCTTCCTTGAACCTAACGATGAAGTAATGACACACAAGAAGATCAAAATCAAGCATGTCCTTGATGTAATTTACCCCCACCTACCATAATATACGGTAATGGCGTCGGTGGCCTAGTGATTGGGATGCTGGATTTGGGACTCATGAGATCCCGGGTTTGAATCTTAGAAAAGTTAGTTCCGACGATGTGTTCCTTGGGAAGACACTTGACAAGCATTTCCCCACTCACGACCCAGGGGAAAATGTGTACAAGCGCTAATTTGGGAGTAAAATCCTGCTGCAGGCTAGTGATTTGTCTAAAATGTGTTTATTATCATTTTCTCAGCTTCACACTATAGAAATCAGTATACCCTCCAACTCTACTGAGTGAGAGGACAGAAGCAGGACCACCAGTAGACCCTCCAGTTCTACTGAGTGAGAAGACAGAAGCAGGATTTACCAGTAGACCCTCCAACGCTACTGAGTGAGAGGACAGAAGCAGGATCTACCAGTAGACCCCGCCAAAATGATCACCCCACAGATGGGCAACAAAGAGAGAGGCCCTTCGACAGACGGCAACGCGTGTCATTTTACCTGTCGATTTGGCTGTAGGCCTTGACTAGTACAGCAATGCGTGTCATTTTACCTGCTGAGTTGGTGTAGGCCTTGAATAGTATGGCAACGCGTGTCATTTTACCTGTCTATTTGGCTGTAGGCCTTGACTAGTATGGCAACGCGTGTCATTTTACCTGTTGAGTTGGCTATAGGCCTTGACTAGTATGGCAATGCATGTCATTTTACCTGCCGAGTTGACTGAAAGCCTTGACTAGTATAACAATGCGTGTCATTTTACCCGTTGAGTTGGCTGTAGGCCTTGACTAGTACAACAACGCATGTCATTTACCCGTTGAGTTGGCTGTAGGCCTTGACTAGTATAACAACGCATGTCATTTTACCTGTTGAGGTGGCTGCAGGCCTTGACTAGTATAACAACGCGTGTCATTTTACCCGTTGAGTTGGCTGTAGGCCTTGACTAGTACAACAACGCATGTCATTTTACCCGTTGAGTTGGCTGTAGGCCTTGACTAGTATAACAACGCATGTCATTTTACCTGTTGAGGTGGCTGCAGGCCTTGACTAGTATAACAATGCGTGTCATTTTACCCCGTTGAGTTGGCTGTAGGCCTTGACTAGTATAACAATGCGTGTCATTTTACCCGTTGAGTTGGCTGTAGGCCTTGACTAGTATAACAACGCATGTCATTTTACCTGTTGAGGTGGCTGCAGGCCTTGACTAGTATAACAACGCGTGTCATTTTACCTGTTGAGGTGGCTGCAGGCCTTGACTAGTATAACAACGTGTCATTTTACCTGTTGAGTTGGCTGTAGGCCTTGACTAGTATAACAACGCATGTCATTTTACCTGTTGAGTTGGCTGTAGGCCTTGACTAGTCCGTAGTAAGCCATAGGGAAGTGCTTCTTGTCCTCAGCCAAAATAAATGAAAATTTCTCTGCAGCTTCCAGCAAATTCTGATAAGAAAAGATGTAAAAACAAAACAACAAAAATATGAATAAAAACAGAGATGTGATGCCACTCACACGTGAAGAAATTTTCCAAGTTTTTTTTGCAATAAACCAGTAAGAAACTCATAAGCTCTTGATATGCTGACGAATAAAATACACATTAGCGCACACAAGACAAAAACACCAAAGGAATGGAGTAGCATTCATATGAAACGCATACAGAGTTGATTTTAAGATACTCTGTCGTGCCTATAACTGCCGTCATGAGACTTCACCTCATCATTTGCAGAAACTTGTTGCCCTGTACAAACAAAGCAGAATTTTCAAATCAAATGATACTTTTTTAATCAATGTACCAATACTAAAATTTTCTTTTAGTAATACAAATTTTAGTGTTGCAGCTCCAGTTTTATGGAACAATTTGTCTTTTTATACAAAGTCTTCCCTATCTATCAACATTTTTAGAAACGTTTAAAGACAGAGCTGTTCAGATCAACTTTCAGTGACACTGGAGAGGGTTCGCCATGCATTTAAATGTTTGTTTATTGCTGTTGTGTGTGCTTTTTCATTGTGATGCTATATGGTTTGTTTATTGCTGTTGTGTGTGCTTTTCACTGTGATGCTATATGGTTTGTTTATTGCTGTTGTGTGTGCTTTTTCATTGTGATGCTATATGGTTTGTTTATTGCTGTTGTGTGTGCTTTTTCATTGTGATGCTATATGGTTTGTTTATTGCTGTTGCTTGTGCTTTTTCACTGTGATGCTATATGGTTTGTTTATTGCTGTTGCGTGTGCTTTTCATTTGATACTTTATGGTTTGTTTATTGCTGTTGATTTGTTTATGCTTTTTCATTGTGATGCTATATGTTTTGTTTATTGCTGTTTATTGCTGTGATGCTATGTGGTTTTGTTTATTGCTTTTGCATTATGATGTTATATGGTTTGTTTATTGCTGTTGCGTGTGCTTTTTCATTGTGATGCTATATGGTTTGTTTATTGCTGTTGCGTGTGCTTTTTCATTGTGATGCTATATGGTTTGTTTATTGATGTTGCGTGCGCTTTTTCATTGTGATGCTATATGGTTTGTTTGATTGGATTGTAAATTGTTCTGGATTTTTAAATCATTTCGTGCTTTTGATTGTACAGCGTCATCGAGCACCCTTGGTGGATGTCAGGTGCTCTATAATTGAATTATTATAATTATTACAGACAAAGAGGGAAAAGGAACCACCAGACTTACGTGACCAGAGCCTGTTTCAACAAGAGCCCTTCCAAGCACGTACATGATCACATGAACGTCCTCGTCTTCAATAGCCAGCCTCTAAAAAAGAGTTTTCAGCGTGAAAAATCATTACAAATGATCGAAATTCCCAACATTTTCAAGGTGAACACAGAATTACAGACTCAAAGCCAAAACAACGTACTAGATACATTTTAAGTACTGATTGGTAGCTGTGAAATAAAATGTCAAAACGGCCAAGAGAAGAGAATGATAGGCTGAGTCAGAGATAATAATAACAATAACAATAACATATAGTTTTTCTATGACACTTTACGCCATTACATGTGTTTTAATTTTATAATCATGGCACAAACAAAAAACAATTACATAGATTAAATCTTAAAAAGCATGTTATGTTGTAAACTAATACTGTATACAATTAATCAACATATTATGACATATTCAAATATGACTCGCTTACACATGACATGAGTTCAACACATCACCCCTTCCTACACACAGACACACGTGCACGCGCAGAAAGATTGTAGGCGTATTCACTGCTTATGATGAGTTGAGGATTTCGCAAATTCTTCGGAGGAAATTCACAACTGTTAGGGAGGAAATTCACAACCTCTAGGGAGGAAATTCACAACTTTTAGGAGGATATTCACAACTTCTAGGAGGAAATTCACAACTTCTAGGCAGGAACTTCACAACTTCTAGGAAGGAAATTCACAACTTTTAGGGAGGATATTCACAACTTCTAGGGAGGAAATTCACAACTTTTAGGAGGATATTCACAACTTCTAGGGAGGAAATTCACAACTTCTAGGCAGGAACTTCACAACTTCTAGGAAGGAAATTCACAACTTTTAGGGAGGATATTCACAACTTTTAGGAGGATATTCACAACTTCTAGGGAGGAAATTCACAACTTTTAGGGAGGATATTCACAACTTCTAGGAAGGAAATTCACAACTTTTAGGGAGGATATTCACAACTTCTAGGGAAGAAATTCACAACTTCTTTGGAGGATATTCACAACTTCTAGGGAGAATATTCAAAACTTCTAAGGAGAATATTCACAACTTCTAGGGAGAATATTCACAACTTCTAGGGAGAATATTCACAACTTCTAGGGAGAATATTCACAACTTCTAGGAGAATATTCACAACTTTTAGGAGGAAATTAAAAACTTCTAGGAGGAAATTCACAACTTTTAGCAATGAAATTCACTTCTAGGGAGGAAATTCACAACTTTTAAGGAGAATATTCACAACTTCTAAGGAGGAAATTCACAACTTCTAGGGAGGAAATTAAAAACTTCTAGGGAGGAAATTCACAACTTTTAAGGAGAATATTCGCAACTTCTAGGAGGAAATTAAAAACTTCTAGGGAGGAAATTCACAACTTCTAGGGAGGAAATTCACAACTTCTAGGGAGGAAATTCACAACTTCTAGGAAGGAAATTCAATTCTATAGAGGACATTCACTTCTAGGGAGGAAATTTACAACTTCTAGGGATGAAATTAACTTCTAGGAAGGAAATTCACTTTGAGAGAAGAAATTCACAACTTCTAGGGAGAATATTCACAACTTCTAGTGACGAAATTTACAACTTCTAGAAGGAAATTCACAACTTCTAGAGAGGAAATTCACTTCTAGAGAGGAAATTCACTTCTAGGGAGGAAATTTACAACTTCTAGGAGGAAATTCACAACTTCCAGGGAGGATATTTACAACTTCTAGGAGAATATCCACAACTTATAGGGAGGAAATTCACAACTTATGGGGAGGAAATTCACAACTTCTAGGGACGATATTCACAACTTCTAGAGAGAATATTCACAACTTCTAGGAAGGAAATTCGATTCTAGGGAGGATATTCTCAACTTTTAGGAGGAAATTCACAACTTCTAGGAGGAAATTCACAACTTCTAGGGAGGAAATTCACAACTTCTAGGGAGGATATTCACAACTTATAGGGAGAATATTCACAACTTATAGGGAGAATATTCACAACTTCTAGGAGGATATTCACAACTTATAGCGAGGAAATTCACAACTTCTAGGTATTCACTACTTATAGGGAGAATATTCACAACTTCTAGAAAGGATATTCACAACTTCTAGGGAGGAAATTCACAACTTCTAGGGAGAATATTCACAACTTATAGGGAAATATTCACAACTTATAGGGAGAATATTCACAACTTCTAGGGAAGATATTCACAACTTCTAGGAAGGATATTCACAACTTATAGGGAGGAAATTCACAAATTCTAGGGAGGAAATTCATAACTTTTAGGAGGAAATTCACAACTTCTAGGGAGGAAATTCACACATTTTAGGAGGAAATTCATAACTTCTACGAAGGAAATTCACTTCTAAGGAGGAAATTCACAACGTCTAGGGAGGAAATTCACAACTTCTAGGGAGGATGTTCGCAACTTCTAGGGAGGAAATTCACAATTTCTAGGAGGAAATTCACAACTTCTAGGGAGGAAATTCACAACTTCTAGGGAGGAAATTCACACATTTTAGGGAGGAAATTCATAACTTCTCACGGAGGAAATTGACTTCTAGGGAGGAAATTCACAACTTCTGGGGACGAAACTCGCAACTTATAGGCAGGAAATTCACAACTTCTAGGGAGGAAATTCACAACTTCTAGGGAGGAAATTCACAACTTCTAGGGAGGAAATTCACAACTTCTAGGGAGGAAATTCAAAAACTTCTAAGGAGGAAATTCACTTGTAGGGGAGAACATTCCCAAATTCTAGGGAGGAAATCTAGGAAATTCAGAACTTTTAAATTCACAACTCATAGGGAGGAAATTAAAAACTTCTAGGGAGGAAATTCACAATTTTTAGGGAAGAAATTCACAAATTCTAGAGGAAATTCACAAATTCTACGGAAGAAATCTCTAAAAAGTAGGAAAATCTGGGAGAGTAATATTTTGTTTCTTCCTGAACTTCTAAAAAGTTTCTCAAGTGCTATGATCTATGGCGAAAACAAGCAAACTTGCCTCTTTGCCCAAACTGGCCGCATAATCCAAAGCCTGCTGGAACGTGTCCACGCTTTGCTGATATTGCCGCCTGTGATAGTGGTTGCATCCGTTGATGAGCAGCTTGCGGAAATTGATGCCATCTGTGCAAGTCGGCACCATCTGTAAAAAAACAAAAAAGTAGAAAAGAATAAGAAAAATAAAAAACAGTGACAAGAAACAGTTTTAGTCAAAACAAAAAACTAGAAAAATGTTCAACCATTCGGACTTGTACCCAAAACTCTTTAGTTGAGAGGCCGACCAACAGCTTGTCTCTCAACTGCCTAGTTCCCCTAGATGATACATCATCTCCTGGACAGAACACTAGTCCAATGCAGATGTTAACCCCCAGCTGATGCTAGGACCCATGGGTCACGTAGAGAAATGCGCCTTAAGTATCATTTCCTAGGCACATAGGGGTTGTGTAAAAGTGAAAGTGAGAGGGACAAAAGAAGGACATGCCACTAGCTTTTGATTTCATTTACCCACATCCACAATTAAGGCAATCTCAGGGGTTTCAATAGGATTTTTAATTTTGCCTGGGCTGCCCTGTAAACAGCCAAGGGATCTTCAACGTGTGCAGAGTGGTGTGATCTTTGCTCCACATACTAGTATCACCCAGAAGAGACTTACCTCAACACTTGAAGTCTTTTGTTCCTTGGTCCTGTAAGACAAAACAAAATGCCTTGATTAATGAAAGCAGTGAAAAATAGACGAGCAACGCATACAAAGGCAATGATACATTTTGCTCATAAGTCTCTCTCTTTACTTCCTAAAGACATTCTACCTTGAGGATGTTGACCGGTGTCTTTCCCACCTCAAGCATTTCACACACACACAATACACACATTCTCTGTCCCTCTATTTCTGGCTCTCTCTCTCTCTCTGTTTACGTCTGTCTGCCTGTACAGCTGTCAGTTTAACTGCCTGTCCAGTTGTCCAGCTGCCAGTCTGTCTGTGGTCGGCCAGCCCCTCCCTCCATGTATTCAATCAAAAAACCCTTCAAAGATTATAACAAAAATTTGTAATAAAAATGTTTTGCACTTACGTCCTCATTTTCGCAATTTCTGAAGAGCAGAAACAGGAAAAACAGCAGTTGTTATTAAACAAGGGGCAACTCATTTTTGCAGTATTATTTCATGAAAACATGCCAAGGAATATTAGACCTACATATTATTTGCAATTGACTGAAACTGATACTATAATAATTAAGGTTGACAATAGTGTTAAAATGGCTAGGGAGTTGTGTTTTATTTGCGGCCACAACTAAGAGGGATGATTTGCTACAGGAATTTGACGCTGTGCATGACCAACTGAAGGTAGTAGTGCAAAACTTTGAAGATCTGTATGGCAATCAATGCAAGATTAAACTCAGAGTACACTTAGAGACAACACCCACCCTCAGGAGTACACTTAGAGACAACACCCACCCTCTTTTCCCCATACCCAAAACAAATAGTAGAAGTGGTCTACTTATACATTTAAAATCCCGCACTGAGAGATATTTTAGATCTTTTCTAGCGCCATACGAAAGTTTGACAATACCTTACTTTGAAAGCACAATGGCATTTTGCTCACAATGTTTAAGAAATGGAAATTGATGGATGGTGAATGAATGATTTATAATAAGTTGATGAATTTTTTTAAAAATAAAAATTTTTTTTAATATATTTTTATTCTAATTTTTGTATTATTATTAATTTTTGTTATGTATATTGTTTCACCGCACTACCGACTGACTCACCTTTGCATCTTTAAAATATTTCTCCTAAAATCTATACATTTATGATTAACTTAAGTTACATTTGTTTTAACTTAAATGCATTGATGAGCTGGCAGGAAGTCAGAAAAATGTAAACAAACCAGTTTCCCAGCAAAGAGGAAGTTGAAAGTACAGAGCAAGATGGCCGCCACTTCATGTAAAACACGAAAGGCTTAACACCAATCATGGATATCTATGGCTCAACTCTATGCCCATTGGGGACTCCTTGGTTAAAAAAGCCAACCCCCTTACCTCCCCTTTCAGTGCCAAAGCTTGTTTAGCCCCATCTCAAAGGAAGGTTTGCAGTTGGGTTGCCAAGTGGAAGATGCATCAATTATATTTGTAAATATTTTCAAATTCAGTATACAGAGGACGGGAGGGGATACTTATTATCGTAGCCAAAGCTCTATAGAAAACTGTCTGTCTCCTTACTCTCTTCAATAAAAACAGCTTGCTTCACTATAGCTGTCTTCTCTTCCTCTTTGTGGCTGTAATCCAAGCTCATCTGATTCATCTCCTTCGCATCGTCCAGCCATCCAAATTCTATACAGGCACATGCACATCGGTAGTAATTCTGTCCGATGTAGGACGACACACACAAACACAGAGACACCGTCATTGTGATAATAATGAATAGGAACAAGGGAAATATTCCATTAATAATAATAATAATAATAATAATATAAAAAATGTTGGGTTGTTGGTTTTTTTCCTCATTGTTTGTAAACATTACAATAGCATTCACAAAATATGTATACGTGTAGTTGAGTATTGTTTCATATGGTAACCAATTTCTAAAATTACTGAATGGTTCCATGACAAAAAGTTGAATAATTTAATTAATTAATTAAAATCAAGGGAAAAATATCTGTGCATTAATAAGAGATAGTCGGCCTTATGTGCTGCCCAAGCACCACGAGGATAATTGAAATTGAATAAGAGATAATGTCTTTTTTACACACGCTCTATTACACTCTTCACATACCATATTGATGAGAAAAAATAAAACACATATTTACCAAAACAAAACAAAAGAAAAAAACAACCATAATTTAAAAAACAAGACACAAAAAATACAAATTGAATTTGGCCGATTACTTGGTTAGGCACACACCAACTCCCAACGCCCGATGGCCTGCCGACCCAGTAAACTTTTACCCGTTGTTAAGATGATAACTATTCATGAAAGAGACATCTTGAACCATGGAATTGCTACCTTGTATTCTAAAGTGCTTTGAAACCCAGCGCTATATAAATAGTCTTATTATTATTATTATTATTATTATTATTATTATTATTATTATATTATTATACCTATTGTACTTTCTCTAATAAGTAACGCTGGAGTATGACACGATGAGAGACCAAAGAAATTTGACAATTATATAGCAATATATATCATCAAAGACAGGGTAGGATCAACTCAAGAGCAGTTAAAATACCCAATGCCAAATACAAAAAGAATTTTTTGTACAAAATGCCATGGACTAGAACACATTGCATGCAAACCAACAGTCAACAGTTTCAAAACAGCAATATTCAGCCATCAACAAGACTAAAACGCTAAACCATATTTCAACCCGTAACGAGACCAACCATCTCTCTCACTCCCGTTGTATTAAAACCCAGTATGGATTCTACAACTACAAATACAGACACAGAGAAGACAATGCTACTATTAAAGATGAAATCAGGTGCTACTATTAAAGATGAAATCAGGTGCTACTATTAAAGATGAAATCAGGTGCTAATATTAAGATTAAATCAGGTGCTAATATTAAAGATGAAATCAGGTGCTAATATTAAAGATGAAAATAAAATTTAAAAATAGATCATTGAGATGTGTCATGACACGTAAGTAGGTAAATTTCCGGAGCGTATCCCGGTTTCAATAGCATGAAGCAGAACAAGTGACAATATCATCTACTGACCAGGATGCTAGTCTGATGCAGGCTTTTTACTCCCAAGCTAGTGCTTGTATGTACACACTTTACACCTGGGTTGACTGGGGAAAATGCATGTTAAACGTCTTTGCCAAGGAACACAACGTCAGGCCTAGCTTTCCCAAGATTTGAACTGGAGACCTCATGATCCC
>JAXRKP010000830.1:62500-112500 GCA_037039925.1 Doris montereyensis
TGAGATTTTGAAAAATGAATAATTATATCATTATTAAACCATGACTTTGACACAAATAGGAATAAAGCAATGATAATGATAAGAATATAATAATAATAATAACAATAATAAAAATAATAAAAAAATAATAATAATAATAATAATAATAATAATAATAATAATAATAATACTAATAATGATAATAATAATAATAACAATAGAAAAAATATATTTAAAATATAACAATATTAATAATAATTTCACACAGACATTCTGAAATCCATGAAAATGCTCTATTATTTGAATTGTCAGAGAAACTTGTGATCCCCTTCCCTGTAAGAAATGTATTAACTTTATCCATACCACATACCTTGAAATTCTTTAATGCACAACAGCATTGATGACATTGTAAATATTGTAAAAAATGATGTTCCTCCAAGTTTAAGGACAAGATCTTTGGCGTAACATAATGCCCCCCCCCCAAATCTCTCCTCCTTTTAAATAAGACAGACATTGTAAATTGATATAATATAAAGTGATCTTAAAAAATCATAACAAAAGAAAAACACCAGTTTTAAAAAAGATAAAACCAAAGGGAGTGAATCAAAAATCACTAGAAAGACATGCTTACAATTTTTCTGCGTTCATTACGCTAAGCAGACATAACAATTTATTGATAAATCAGTCGTTCAATATATTGAAAAACAAAAGAAAAGTCAAAAACTCAATATATAATAAAAGATATTATATAAAGAAAAAGATACTGGGATGTACTTCAAACAATAAGAACACAGCAGAAATTTGTTTTTAATCTTATGAGTGAATTAGCAAATTACACAAAGCATGTTAGTTACTTTATATCGTCATCATGACATGCGATACGTCAAATCAAATACAGCTTACATTTCAAATGAGACACTGCAATCATGGAGTGTAAATATCTTAGACAGAAATTTTTTTCATTTGCATTTCATTCTTCTTTTCTTCATCAGTTCCCATTGTACCTTCCGATGTATAGGTATTTGGATGCCTTTAGTGCCTACTTTGTATATCTTCTTCCCCCTGTCTCTGAGGTTTGCCTTTTGGTCATTCACCTTGGATTTTAGCATTGTATACTATATTTAGCTATTCTCTTTTAGTTCATTCAGTTTACATGCCCAAACCATCTGTTTCCCTTCGTTATATTTATAGGCTAAGGAAAAGTAAACCTCACTCACCATTACCACTAAAACATCAGCCATAGACTATACACAAAATCAAAATCACTAACAGCAAATAAGGAGATTACAAAGGCATGACGGACAGTTTTCTATTTCAACTAGCTATAATACCATAAAGCAAACTTAAATCGCTACTTCTATCATTTACTGCTACTTACTGAGACAGGTACACATTGAAAATGTCGATTCCATGAAATTTACCCCATCCATCGTATGTAAGTGATCTCAGGGTGAATTAAGATCAGCAGACAGCAAGTGAAAGGAGTAGAAGAAAGAAGTAGCGACACCTACCAGCAACCCCCACAAACCACCCACCTGACAACGGAATGACAATCTGCCATATCTAGTATAAAACAACAATAAACCCATTGACTTAAATTAATAGAAATGGGACCTTGTAAGTCAGTTCATTCATTAAAACTTGGAGTGTGAAGGTTAGTCATCGCTATGGGTAATTAAATAGTTGCATTTCCAGGCATGCCAGGACAACCAATAGATTAATATTACAACCTACATCACCTATTTATAGTGGACAGGGAAAGTTTCAATGAAACAAAGAAAGCCACTATATTTCTTGTTTTCATTGAAATTGACCCTGTCCACCACCACCATAGGCAGTGATATGAGGATAAATCAAGCGTAAGAGTTGAAAGAGAAGTGAAAGGAAAAGAATGAGGACCTACAAGCAGACCCGCCAACCAACCCACTAAGCTACTAGACAGGAAACAGAGGATAAAGACAATGGAAAGGCTATGTTCTTTTGTTTCCTTGCACTGAGCTTACCCTGAGATCACCACCACGGTGGACAGGGTAACTTACAAAAAACAAAAAAGCACTGAGCTCTCTTTTTTCTCCATTTCATACCCGTCCAACAGCTGATGTACTGATCTCAGGGTAAATTCAGACGAAAAGACAAGATGAAAGACGTGCAAAAGGAAAGACGTAGAACCTATCAGTACACACCTATGTACCTGCCAACCACCCATCAGACACACAGGGCATAATCCACCAGTCAAAGCGGTTAGTATCACATATAAGCAGACAAAAAGGTCATTAAATGTTATTCTATGGCTACGGGTTTGTTAGTGCCAAGCAGAAATTAATAGAGCCATGCTACTATCACAACTGACACCTATATCTATATATAAAACTGTACATTTCAAACTTTGACCGCTCTAAACTCAGGAACCACTGCACCCGCAACCTTCATATTTCGCATGTAGATTTCAAATAGCTTGCTTTAGGTTCTTAGCGAATAAACTCTTGGATCAAATCAATATTTCAATTGATTTTTTCCTGCTATCCACGAAACTTTTATTGTTATTTTTACTCATTGCCTCATTTCCGGTCATTAGATCTGCAATGAAAAGCTCGCCGAATTTAAGTATCGAATACTACTGTAACAATACTTGATATCATCCTGTACCCAATAACCATTTATATAGTTCATTGTTGAAAAAAAACAAGAATGTGGTAAAGAGTAATCACAATCAGCCTCGTATACGGGCATCACTTGTGTATATATAGAAGACTGGACGTCTCTAACTTTGATCACTTTTAACTCGGGAAACACTGCACACGCCACCTCCATACTTCACATACACATTTCAAATAGCCTGATTTAGGTTTTTAGCGAATAAACTCTCGGATCAAAGAAGTATTTTATTTTATTTGGAAACAGATTGTTTTACCTGCTGCGGTCCAAACTTTTTATTGTTACTAGATTTAATTTCTCGGTTTCTGGCCATTACAATAAAAAGTCTGTGTAACTTCAGCATTGAGTACAAATTTGGTCTAATGATTGTACATCATATCACCCATAACCGATACAGTGGTTTCTGAGTTAACGGCAGTGAAGACCCAGCTATATAATAAAGAGAAATCATAATCCAATATTATTTACGGGTATGCTTGTAATAATTATATAAATATATATATATATATGTATATATATATATATATATATATATATATATATATATATATATATATATATATATATGTATGTATATGATACAAGAGAACAGTAATAGCCTGTAACAGAACTCATTTTAGTTCAGAACTTGTAAAACTCGACCATTCTAATACGTTAAAAGATTCTAGGAGGTTTTCTGGGTTTTGATTTGAATTGAATTGAATTGATTTATCTTGAGGTTTTTGGTAGGATTTTATTTATTTTGCCCAGACTGCTGCCCTGTAAACAGCCCCGGGATCTTTAACGTGCACAGACGGTTGTGATCTGCACACATACCTGGACCAGAGGGTAGATTTTGCTCGAAAAAAACACTACAACATTTTTCAACCGTTGGCGGGGCTCAAACCCACTAGTACTCTTGGTTGAGAGGCCGACACCTTGCCTATGGACTACCAAGTCCCCTGGTTTTCTGGGAAACTTTTAAAATTTTCAAAAGTTCTAAGAAAATATCAATCCCATTTTGTTGTTTTGTTCCCTATTCGAAAATTATCTTCATGTTTCCAGAGACTTCTTTCACCACACACTTAACAAAAAAAGTATTAATTCTTTTTAAAATGCCATTGATAAGGAGCTCTATAATTTTAAAAACTTGTATAATGAATGAATGTGCATTGTCCTGATTGATTATTGTAGGTTCAATCATTTTTGAAATTCCACGATTGTATTAAGATTTATGGGGCATTTAAAGGTCAAATGACCTGCCTAGCCTTTGACAAGATATGATATAAATAGAATCTTTATGTGCCATTGCTGTCGTCAACGCAGAAAGTACTACACCTACTGTGGCACTGAAACAATCAAATTGCTGTGCTTTGCAGAAGCAAAATATCAATATTATCAGTGAGTTAACAGCCAAGACAATGTGAAAAAGAAGTCAAAAATGATAAACCGTAATTTCAGGAATTTCGTGAAGAAACTTTTTTAATAATTAGGAGATTTTCTATTCTTTCTAGGAGATTCTAAAGATAAAGATGGATTTACAGCCTTGCACAAATGCAGACTCACTAACTTTTACATCATTTCTAGGAGTTTCTGGAGTGCTTCAAGCCCTGTGTTAGTTACACAATGCAGCCAAACATCTATAAGCTGATTCTCTCTAACTTAGAGCGCTGTAAACTCAGGCACCACTGCACCCACGACCATCACATTTCGCAGGTAGGTTTCAAACAGCCTGCTTATAGTTTTTCTTAGCGAATGTACCGTTGGATCAAAATCTGTATTTGAATTGATTGGAAAAGAGGATTGCTTGCCTGTGATCGAGGACATTTCTAGTGGTAGCTAGGTCAAATTCATCGATTTCCGGTCATTACAACAACAAAAAACCCACGTAACCTAAATGTCAATCTAATTACCATACTTGATATCAGCGTTACCCCATTAAAATGGTTTCTGAGTTTACCATAGTCAAAGTTTGAGAGACCCAGCTTGAATATAAATCCATCATTGTCACAGGCTGACCTCTAATACACAGCAAGTCAAATAAAGACATACAGATGATTCAGAGAGGATTGACAAGTGAGTATTTGAGAGACGAATAAGAAGAATGTATGTTTTTTTTAAAGGAAGTCTCTTTTTCATAAATCCAAACCGATGACCTTACGGCTAGCCGTTTCTCGTATCATTTGCATTTAACACTTTTATTTTCCTTTAGTTTTGAAACGTTCGTTTTGATGATCTTATTTCTCCAATTATTCTTCAGATGTAAACTACTGGTACGAATAGACATAATTAAAAACAGATTGAGTGCATACGAATGAATAGAAAATGTAGTTTTCCACTCATACACATGTAATTTGAATTTTTTAAAAATTTAACTTAAAGAAGAAATGATTGTAAACCCAAAAGAGTAAAGACTATGTGAAAAATTAAGAAGAGAAGAAAAGAAAGAATCGAACGTCCTACACATTCTGGAAAATCTTAAACCAACTTGCCTGATCTATTTGAGGAAACATCTCATCCTCGCTCGGCTGAAGATGTGTACAAGTAATCAAAACATGGGTAAAAAAACAACTCATTTTGATCGTAAATCGTCAATGAAACCGTCTAAACACGTAAGTCCCACTTGTATGTTTTCAGGGGCAGCAAATACGAACAAAATAAATAAATAAATAAATAAGTTGTCTAATACGGCTGCAAACACTACATCACGCTTCTTTGATAGCAACTTACTAACAACTTAAGTCTTTAGAAAGAAGTGAATGTGGAGGAAGAAGAAATAAAATATAAATAAACGGTTGAAAGATCTCAATAAATAAGTAAATCCGCTCATAAACTTGCGAGGTTAAAATTTTCCAGGCGGGAAGAAAAGAGAAATGTGCATTTAGATAATGTGCGTGACCGGAGCCTTTCCGTTCACTTAAAGCTACAAGAAATTACAAATCTCATATCCTGGACTTGTATGTTTAGACAGTTTCACAGACTATGTTTAATTCTATGAAGAAGTTAATAAATTTCTGAACAAAAAAAAAGAAATTATAGGCAGAGCAAAAAAACACAAAAAACCCCAACATTAACACGGTGATAGCAAAGTTGCCAAGTTGAGAAGTGAGAGAAGAAGGACAGACATGGAGGACAAATGAGGAAAGGGAGGGACATATTTTAATAACCAATCACCCTGCTATTTTGTTTTTATAATTGAGATCGCATACAAAACCTAACAGGAATCTTTGTGCCATCAACGCAGAATCAGAACTAGAAGTACCATACTCCAAATTCCACATCATTAAATTATTTGCCATTTGAAGAATGAAGAGTAAACGCTTCAGGAGAATAATATTATCTTGACTCTCAAGATTGAAGAGTTACATATATATGTGATATCGACACTATCCACTTCAAATACCGAAACGCCTAAAAATAAAATGATTTTGACTAAATGTAACGTAAGCAAGGCCGGACAGCTTTCAGGCTATCAATAAGCTGGACGGAGGAACAAAACACAGTTGGGAAGGACGAATGATGTTTAGGAGGGACTGTTTCTCCCAAAAGAGGGCCACTTGGCAGCTCTACTACACATGAAGTGCTTCTTGACAAAAAAAATAAAGTTCAGAAACAAGGAGGGACAGACTACCAATGAACTGGACAGAGGCACTATTTAGGTTGGGGAGGGCCGGAGGCACAAATGGCATTTGGGAGGGGCTGTCCCTCCCAAACAAGAGGGACATTTGACAGCTTTGCCTGATGGCAGTAAACATCTCTGTGAGTTTAAAAAAAAACCAACAGCTTTTGACAGTCTTTTCTGGCAGAGACGCAGAAAAAAAAAATCAAAACTCAAGCTTACTAAGAGAGCAGAATAAAAAATAAAAAAACCCTTTGGATTTCACTGGACGTGCAGAACACACAATTGTGAAATAGCCTCAGCCAAGATGTCAAATCATCAAAAAAATTTGAACAATTTCAAAATGAGACTCAAAACACATCTACTTAAGAAAGCATAAATATAAATAAATATTTTCACTCCGATAAAAACAATTTCCATTATTATAAACCAACAACTCAAGTTGTGAGAATTCTGTTCTCCATTTCATCAAGTTGTCGTAGTTATAATAATGTAATTTCGGTGGATGAGAGGCGCTCAATAAATACATTGTTTTAACTTCTTTTTTTTTTACTGACTTATTCCAATAATGGTCTGAACGTTTGTTTTGTGTTTGCACTTAATAAGTTTCTTTCTCATCACCTTAGAGCACTTAGATTAATCTGAACGCTTTAATATAAAAGATTTATTACTATTACTATTACTATCATTAGGAAAGCATGGCAAGAAAGGCTCCTGGATTTCACTGGATGTACAGAATAGACACAAATGTATGAATGTTTATTCTGTTTACTGAAAAGTTTGAAAGTGATATGATGAAAATACATCACATTTACAGTCATTTGAAACTTGAAATTTCCAAAGCCAACAGTGCCAAGTTCATGGTTTTTGGTATTATTCTCTAAATGACATAATTGTGGCATAGTTACACTATTGAAATAACTCTTTCAATTGTCTTGTCTGGCAAACAAATAAAAATTGTAACCAAATTCGGCCTACGTTTGTCGCAGATTTCACTCGCATTTTGTTCTCATTTCAGACTCTCTTACCAGGTAAGAACTTTAAAATAAAGGTAGTCCCATACCCAGACTCTCTTTCCAGGTGAGAACTTTAAAGTAAAGGTAGTCCGATACCCAGACTCTCTTTCCAGGTGAGAACTTTAAAGTAAAGGTAGTCCCATACCCAGACTCTCTTTCCAGGTGAGAACTTTAAAATAAAGGTAGTCCCATACCCAGACTCTCTTTCCAGGTGAAAAACTTTAAAGCAAAGGTAGTCCCATACCCAGACTCTTTCCAGGTGAGAACTTTAAAATAAAGGTAGTCCCATACCTAGATTCTCTTTCCAAGTGTGAACTTTAAAGTAAAAGTAGTCCCATACTCAGACTATCTTTCCAGGTGAGAATTTTAAAGTAAAGGTAGTCCCATACCCAGACTCTCTTTCCAGGTGAGAACTTTAAAGTAAGGTAGTCCCATACCTAGACTCTCTTTCCAGGTGAGAACTTTAAAGTAAAAGTAGTCCCATACCCAGACTCTCTTTCCAGGTGCGAATTTTAAAGTAAATGTAGTCCCATACCCAGACTCTCTTTCCAGGTGAGAACTTTAAAATAAAGGTAGTCCCATACCCAGACTCTCTTTTCAGGTGAGAACTTTAAAGTAAGGTAGTCCCATACCCAGACTCTCTTTCCAGGTGAGAACTTTAAAAGTAAAGGTAGTCCCATACCTAGACTCTCTTTCCAGGTGAGAACTTTAAAGTAAAAGTAGTCCCATACCCAGACTCTCTTTCCAGGTGAGAATTTTAAAGTAAAGGTAGTCCCATACCCAGACTCTCTTTCCAGGTGAGAACTTTAAAGTAAGGTAGTCCCATACCCAGACTCTCTTTCCAGGTGAGAGCTTTAAAGTAAAGGTAGTCCCATACCCAGACTCTCTTTCCAGGTGAGAACTTTAAAATAAAGGTAGCCCCATGCCCAGAGTCCAGGTGAGAACTTTAAAATAAATGTAGTCCCAGAGTCCAGGTGAGAACTTTAAAATAAAGGTAGTCCCATGCCCAGAGTCCAGGTGAGAACTTTAAAATAAAGGTAGTCCCATGCCCAGAGTTGAGCCAAGGGTAACCAGGAGCAAAGTGACAGGTGGGCCAGAAAAAAAAATTCTCAGCCTGAAATTCGAACTCAGGCCTACTGGGGGTGAGTCTTAGACATTTCATTGATACCAACTGAGCTGCCAGTGCCTCCAACTTTAGCGCTTCTTTTCTCAAAACAGGTTTATGCTGTGTAGCTAGGAGAACTTGGTTTCTGAGCCGATGTTATAAAGGCTGGAGCCGATGATGATGTAGAGGCTGATCAGGAGTTCCTTCATTAAGACTTTCTTCGATATCAAAATGTTATTTCATAACACTGTGCTATGACGAAAATTTACCAGGCACTTGGCTGCTCGGCTCCCGTCAAAAACGACATTTTCCCAAATTGGATGACCTTCCACACTTGCCATTAAAGCTAATGTTCCATGCAGTACTACATCTGTAACTAACATAATGCTCAATTAAGAATCACTCACAACGCTACCAAATGTTTCATTCTAAGTAACAAGACCTTGTCTTTGTCAGATCAATTCTATCGCCGCCATTCTTGACCGTAATAGAAGAATCTGTTGATGTACTGTGGGAAAAGAGATAAAAAGTGCATGTGTGTGCATGTTTGTATATATATATATATATATATATATATATATATATATATATATCATCATGTGTGTATGTTTGTATATATATATATATTATATCATCATATACAAAAATTTTCTATACATACACAATATACACAAGTATGTATATAACAATATCGACAGTGAGAGCCATAAACCGTGTAAGTCCAAATTTTAAAGTTTTGAGAAAATCAAAAAAAAGATGATGCGCTTTTTAATCTATTTTGACAGACATACACGTTTTCAAGTGTAGAGAACTAGACCCAATAGGGATACATGGATTGCTCATATTATGTAGTTTATTATATGAGTTCCTATTGGTTCTTATGCCAAGCCCTAACTAGGCAAACATAGGGGCTTCTTTTTGTACATAATAAGCAAAAATAAAAGATGCTACTAATTTTAGACTTACACGGTTTGTGATTTTCACCATCGATATGTCGTTACTCTTAAAGTTTATAAAATTAAACAAATTAAGTAAAACTAATAATATGAAAAAAAGGGACCAAGTTGACAGCTCCTTGTTCACACTGGAGCCTGTGCATACGATTAGTAAATGATAAAGTAGTCAAATTCTTTCCAAGGCCATTAAAGCCATAGCTTCTATCAGGGATGTAAATGGCATCTGGAGAAATTCTCTGAAAATGACTAGCCGGGGTCATGAGGCCACAAAAGGCCCCCGGTGGGTTAGGGGGCAACGCCCTGTGGAGGGTCCATGGGGGGAACGCCTGACCGAAATTGAATTTCACACTTGTACAGCTTAAAAATGGCCTCTCCTGGGCTTAATTTAGTTAAATTACTAGGGATAAAGAGACTTTAAAATGAAGAAACAGAACTAGAACTGACATACAGTGGACAAAAAATAAATAAATGAGTGGTACCCTAGAGATCTATTGTGCTCTTGCTCAATGTTTGGAGCAACACCATAAGGTAAAGAGGATGGTAGAGCTGAACTAGAACTAGATCTAGGCAGTGATGGACTACTGATATCTACAGTACCAGAAATCTTACTGCTTGCTGCCTGCATTGCAGCTGGAAGACTAAGATTAGATCGAAAAATATGTGACGGTTTCGATTGTGAGCTTTAGATCGGTTAGCATGGTCCTTTAAACAACGCACCCCACCACTGCCGTACTTTATCTCGCACTTACAGTAACAGCACCAAGCAAATCCATCTTTGTCTACCTTTCGGAAATAATCTGAAAAAATCGCCGTTGTCATCTTTCAACAATAACCAATCCCATCGAAATTTGTTCCTACACTCTAGATCTATCGCATCAACTGTTGTATCTCGCTCCATAGAGTTAGGAGACCTTCGTGAACACGACGCCATGTTGTGTTTACTAATTTTAATACTTACCAATGAGAGTTACTTCCCTTATACCTACCATCTATTTCCCTTCGGCTATTTACGTGGGTCAGAGAATTTTTCTCTGAATCCTCGGAGAATCTCTGACTAATGATAGTGAAGGAAACTCGGCCGTCAGAGAATTGTTCTCTCTGAAAATTTGTCTTACAAATAGCGAACGGATATCGTGACAATGGTATTAATGTAATTGTGAAAATAACTTCCTTTTGTTCATAGTTTTTAGGTTTCCAAATTCTTACAGTCGAAAAAATATAATAGATCTATCAATGAATTAAAAATAATTATCTGAAATAACAAAAATTAAAAAGAATTAGATCTAGAATCTAGATCTATTTCTAGACTAGAAAGAGAGACTAGATCAAGGAATTTACCCCCAAATTTCAACACAATCAAATAATCTGATATCAGAGAAAATCTGAAAGATTTACATCCCTGTTCTATAGTGTGAAAAGAAACAGGTGGTAATAATCACTTTGTGACGGGACGTTTGTCTATTGCAGGTTTTACTTCGAAGCTAGTGCTCGTACCCATTTGCACCTCAGTTGGTGGAAATGCCTAGTAAGCATATTTCACGAGGAACACAACGCAGGACTAAGCTTTGATAGGAATCGAATCTGGGACCTCATGATCTCAAGTCCGGCAGCCTAATCCGCAATTAGTGAAGAGAGTTTCTAAAAAAACCCAAAGATTTTGGTGACAGCCTAGAATGAATTAATTGTTCCTTCATTTTTTTTTGCTTGCTTCTTTTGTATCTTCGCTTTTTGGGTTTGAGATTCTCCTATTGGTAAAACCATGGAAGTTTGTCATGGAATCGACAATGTTCTGAGTTTGTAATCAAGATGACACTGGTTCAAACCCTAGTTGGCCCAGCCCCAAATTTTTTCTCCCCAACATTGTACTCCTAGGGAATGTAATTCACTCTGCTTTCATTACTTGACTCAGTTAAGAATGAAGTAACCAGCTATAGGCAAAAGAGGATCTTGTCACAGTGTTAGTATGAGAGCCTGAGAGGCAGTAGTACTGTATACTACCTAAATGAGCTGAGAAATGTTTCGAATGAAAATTGTATAATAGGAGAGGAATGATATGCAGTCAGTGAGCCTGCACTTGCGGAAGGATAAATAGACTACATATCCATATTCATTTTAACACCTTTGGTATTTCTCTGATTTCTTTCAGTGACAGATAAGAGGGAGTATGCCAGAGATGAAACTTACTTATTTTAAAGAAATAAATGACGAACGCCTGCATGAGTTTTTCTTTTTCTTTTTCGAAAAATGCGACGAATGGGAGCCCTGCAATGAAGAAGTTAAAAAAAGATTGAAAAAAAAAAAAGAACAAGATGAAAGGTTTGATAAAGAGTTTGCATTGCACAAATAAAAATCTTATTGGCTTATAGATATCATATCCAAATTGAGTACCGCATTGATAAATATTTCAGTAGATCTGTCTTAAGCGATTTTTATTTATTTGAGTCTAGATTGGCTTTTACCCACATCCACAACTAAGAGGTGATCTTGGTGCTTTGGTAGGGATTTTTAATTTTTGTCTTAAATCTTTAAAAAAAGAATTTTTAAATTATTGAAGCACCTTCTGGTCAGCAGCTCTCAATACAATTGCTTTTCTATCGTCTACCCTTGAGCAAAGACAGATAATTTAAAAAATGATACGATATATAATACTGACAACACTACCAGATACAATGAAAGTAATAAAATTGTTTCAATGGTAACGACATATAATACTTACCACATGCTGTTAAATACATCCATAGCAAATATTTCTCTCTGAGCGTAGTTAAGATCGATCACGCCTTCCTGACTAGCCGCCTCTCCTCAACGTCATGAATAAAGTTAAGTATCGTTTTCAGGTCGCCTTTATTTGTCTGAAGATTTTAAAGACAAAAATGGAAAAACAAAAAACAAAGTGACGTGTCCCCATGAGCACTAACTTCAGATTTATGACAACATCAGACTATATCATCTTTATTATATTCAATATTTTATGAGGAATAGACACTTCACACAACACTTTCATCACGTTTGTGCCAGTTGACTGCTTGTTTGTTTTGTTCTTACATATCAACCGTTAGCACAGCGTGAGGCGGACTTTTACAAAAAGATGTCTGGACAATTCTGTACCATCTCAGAATCTCCAAAAATGTTTCTATCAGCATTAAATTACTGTAAGCAGGGCAATTATTTGATTGAATGCAGTAAAGAAAACCAACCAGTGACAAAATAACACGATTTGTTCACTCCAATGACAGTTACCCAGTCCACCATATACGACAATCTCAGGGCAAATAAACAGGAAACAGAAGGCTGAAAGAAAAGCAAAACAGTGAAAGGAAAGAGGTAGGATCTACCAGCAGTGCATGTCCACCACACATCAAGATAAAGCTGGGAATCTTCACATCATAAACAGCGTCATGATGTGTTTAGAATAAAGCAGGCTGAAAGAAAACACGCTCTTAAAACTTGAATGAAAAATAAAATATATACACTTACCATTAAATTAACACAGCTCTCTAATAGATGCTCTGCTAGACTGTAGGTGATGTGTTCTTCTTGATTTAAGGGGTCTATGCTGTCCCAATCTTCATGCCATAAAAAAAGAATAAGATAAGAACAATCTTTCAAAAATACATTATTATTCTTTGTTTTGAAAAAGTCAGTGTAGATTGAACTCTCATTCGGGTAAGAGCAAAATTTAGCACGACACAAAATATCGAGAGAAAGAGAAAATCTGTTTATATAGTGCCTGTGTGACCACTATGGACAATTTGATAAAATTACAAATGAAAACAAATATATTAATATATACAGGCATGTAAATGGGAAATGAAAAAAAAAGAAACTCGTTGAAATGTGAAACGTGTGGTCATTGTTAGTATTCATTGACTTTGTTTGAGATTTATACGATTGTAATGGATAATCTATAAGTACACCTGTTAGAGATCCATCAATTTTATCCTTGGCTGCTTGCATAGCTGCTGGAAGCCGGTGGTTTGTTTTGTCTACATTAATATTACGGTTGTGGACATTTCTCTTGGCATAATCTTTCATACAGCGAACACCTCCTGCACCATATTTAATCTCACACTTACAATAACAGCACCACACAATGCCATCTTTCTCAACCTTCCTAATATAACTAGATAGGAATTCACCATTACAATCTTTATTTGACTGCCATTCCCACTTGAATTTGTTCTTACAAGTTACATCAATCACATCCACTGGCGAATTCAGATCAATAAACCTAAGTTTTTGAGAGGCCATTCCCAATTGTTTAATTGTCTAGATCTAGATTCTGGAGCTAGCTTACCTTTAACCTAGACCTATGAAGATTTGCTTGTTATTATAACAGCTATAGCAAAGTTCTCAATTAATTCTGATTCTATTAACTATGCTATCAAGTAGACTTAGATCTAGAAATCTAACTCTAGCTCGACAGATTCTAGACCTAGAAATTTACTCTCGTAGTTTCGAAGCCTCTAGATAACAATTAGACTTAGATATATCTAGATCTTACTAGATTGAAGCCAGATCTATTATAAATCAGCCTGTCTGAGTGTCTAGAATCTATATCTAGAAGAATCTAGATCAACCACGTTTGCGTTTATTTTCAAAATCTCTATCAGACTAGAATCTAGATCTCAATTTCTCTGGAACGTCAAGCAAGAAATAAATTTAATCTGTTAACAAGCTAGATCTATTTATAAACTGATAAACTAACCCACTAACCCAAGTTTTCCTTGTAGCCCAAAGCTAGATTCTCTATGGCTAGAAAAAGCTATAGATCTAGGCTAGGGCTGTCAAGCCAAGGCGTCGTAAAAAAATCTAGCTCTAGATCTAGATTAGACTATTAAATCACAATAACCCACAAATAGGATAACATAAATCGCAAATAACGCAATAGGAAATGTTAATTGACTTAGCTTCGATTTTCCTGGAATGAAAGAATGAAAATCATCACATTCACAACTGAACCGTACGACTGCAGAGATGCAAGAAGAAATCAGTGCATTTCAACATTGATAGGTTATGCTAATTTAGCTACAAATAATTATATCCCAAAAGCCACCGCGAAAGTCTATTTCCACAACAAATGTGTTAGTAGATTTCAGACTAAAAAATTTGAAAGGAAATAAGGTGGTTTCGATTTTTAAATCTGAAATCTTCTTGTGTGAGTAGTAGGGCCTCACGGATCAGTGTGCAAATTGTAGTTGTCGTGCAAGTCAAAGGAAACTAGAAATATAGCAGTGTGTTTCCGTTTATGATTAGTATAAAAATCGGCAATGGGCCTGGGATCAGGAATTTTATCCTGTTGTGCTAAACCATCTCACTTGTTCATAACAGCGAACATAGAAGTATTTTAGCAAAAGGGAAGGAAAGGAAAATTAAGAGAAAAATATGTTAAAAGTAGAAAATCTTGAATAATCTGAAATCAGAGGAAATCTGAAATCAGAGGAAATCTGAAATCAGAGGAAATCTGAAATCAGAGGAAATCTGAAATCAGAGGAAATCTGAAATCAGAGGAAATCTGAAAGATTTACATCCCTGTATATATACTTCCTTGACAGCTAAACACAGAAATATCTTTCATTTCCTATTTAGTCTTACTTTATTTCAACCAATACATATGAGTCATGACAATAAAATTGTCTGTGACAATATCAACATCTTCCACTACTTACTTCACAATATCGTAACAAAAACATCACTTTTCAAAACAAGATAATGTAAAGATGGTTTCTGCTTTTTAATTACTTGTTCTGTGATGACACAGAGAGGTCCAAAGAAGATCTCTTTTCTGTACTTCAACAGCATTACCACATGAAAGTCCTCATAAGTCTATGGTGTTCAAACCTTATACTCTAGGCCATTTTATAAATACACAACTCTAATCACGTAAGTCTATTTTGTGCACAACTCTTTTTGTTTCTTGAATTTACTAGTCTAAAAAATAAATCGATTATTAAATTATAATCCAAAAGCATAACATTACGATGTTTGCAGCCCTATTCAATGATCTGAAATTAGGATTTTTTGCTTCTCCTGAAAAAATGACTTCAAACAGACTTACACGTTTAGACAGTTTCTGGCCGATATGTCTGATGCAAACTTTTTTTTTTGCCCCGTTAATTTATATAGTACTATTCTCCCTTTAAAACGCTCCTGTTCCTGTCCTATAAGCCGGAGCAGACCAGTGTCTCAACCAAGCTTTTGAGTGCGTATTCTGTGACGCCAAACAAAGCGGACCCCAGACTATCTCCTTGACTTTCCTCTTCTGCTCATCAAAGAACATGGTAGAGTTTTGCATCCCACATGGCAATGGCATCCTTAAAGGGAAAAATTTGTATTTGATTTCATCCACAATTATAGGCAGCCAGCAAAAAAAAATGCATTGTCCCATGAAATAATCTCATTGTTTACTGCTCAGCCAATGAAAACACTACACTGTCTAAATGAGGATGGTTGAGCAAGTTCAGATCACGTTTAAAATAAGACAAGTAAAAAACTAATCAAGGAAACGTGAAAAAATGTTACTTATACCAACAACTGTGTCAGACAGCCAATGAAAACACTACATTGTTTACAGCTCAGACAGCCAATGAAAACACTACATTGTTTGTAGCTCAGACAGCTAATGAAAACATAACATTGTGTATAGCTCAGACAGCCAATGAAAACACTACATTGTTTATAGCTCAGACAGCCAATGAAAACACTACATTGTTTATAGCTCAGACAGCCAATGAAAACACTACATTGTTTATAGCTCAGACAGCCAGTGAAAACACTACATTGTTTATAGCTCAGACAGCCAATGAAAACACTACATTGTTTATAGCTCAGACAGCCAATGAACATTGAAAACACTACATTGTTTATAGCTCAGACAGCTAATGAAAACACTATATTGTTTATAGCTCAGACAGCCAATGAAAATTGAAAACACTACATTTTTTATAGCTCAGACAGCCAATGAAAACACTATATTGTTTATAGCTCAGAACAATAATGAAAACAATATAGTGTTGATAGCTCAGACAGCCAATGAAAACACTACATTGTTTATTGCTCAGACAGCCAGTGAAAAAACTACATTGTTTATAGCTCAGACAGCCAATGAAAACACTACATTGTTTACAGCTCAGACAGCCAATGAAAACAATACTTGTTTATATAGCTCAGACAGCTAATGAAAACACTACATTGTTTATGAGCTCAGACAGCCAATGAAAACACTATATTGTTTATAGCTCAGACAACCAATAAAAACACTACATTGTTTATAGCTCAGACAGCCAATGAAAATTGAAAACACTACATTGTTTATAGCTCAGACAGCCAATGAAAACACTTTATTGTTTTTAGCTCAGACAACCAATGAAAACACTTCATTGTTTATAGCTCAGACAGCCAATGAAAACACTACATTGTTTATAGCTCAGACAGCCAATGAAAACACTTTATTGTTTTTAGCTCAGACAGCCAATGAAAACACTTCATTGTTTTATAGCTCAGACAGCCAATGAAAACACTACATTGTTTTATAGCTCAGACAGCCAGTGAAAACACTACATTGTTTATAGCTCAGACAGCCAATGAAAACACTACATTGTTTATAGCTCAGACAGCCAATGAAAACAATACATTGTTTATAGCTCAGACAGCTAATGAAAACACAACATTGTTTATTGCTCAGACAGCCAATGAAAACACTACATTGTTTATAGCTCAGACAGCTAATGAAAACACTACATTGTTTATAGCTCAAACAGACCAGTGAAAATACTACATTGTTTATAGCTCTGACAGCCAATGAAAACACTACATTGTTTTAGCTCTGACAGCCAATGAAAACACTACATTGTTTATAGCTCAGACAGCCAGTGAAAACACTACATTGTTTATAGCTCAGACAGCCAATGAAAAACTACATTGTTTATAGCTCAGACAGCCAATTGAAAACAGTACATTGTTTATAGCTCAGACAGGCAATGAACATTGAAAACACTACATTGTTTACAGCTCAGACAGCCAATGAAAACACTACATTGTTTTATTGCTCAGACAGCCAGTGAAAACACAACATTGTTTATAAGCTCAGACAGCCAATGAAAACACTACATTGTTTATACCTCAGACAGCCAATGAAAACACTTCATTGTTTTATAGCTCAGACAGCCAATGAAAACACTACATTGTTTATAGCTCAGACAGCCAGTGAAAATACTACATTGTTTATAGCTCAGACAGCCAATGAAAACACTACATTGTTTATAGCTCAGACAGCCAATGAAAACACTACATTGTTTATAGCTCAGACAGCTAATGAAAACACTACATTGTTTATAGCTCATACAGCCAGTGAAAACACTACATTGTTTATAGCTCAGACAGCCAGTGAAAAACACTACATTGTTTATACTCAAGACAACTAATGAAAACACTACATTGTTTATAGCTCAGACAGCCAATGAAAACACTACATTGTTTATAGCTCAGACAATAATGAAAACACTACATTGTTTATAGCTCAGACAGCCAATGATAATTGAAAACACTACATTCTGTATAGCTCAGACAGCCAATGAAAACACTACATTATTTATAGCTCAGACAGCCAATGAAAACACTACATTGTTTATGGCTCAGACAGCAAATGAAAACACTACATTGTTTATAGGTCAGACAGCCAATGAAAATTGAAAAAACTACATTGTTTAAAAGAGGCTGAACAGAGCATGTTCAGATCACCTTTATACCAGACAAACAAAAAGCATCAGAAGATATTCAAAACATGAGATGAAATAAATTTTCATCTTGAATATTTATAAAAGCCAGACTGTAATTTAAAGAAAAAGCCTTCAATTTGTTACAGACTTGTTTTGCCTCCCCTCAGTAAACTTTTATTCAAAGTTAAACATAAAGAAACATGCCCAGCTGTACAACATAAAATATCATATCAAATTTTACAAAATCTTACCCGCAACTTCTGACCAGTGTTCCTCATCAGAGGCGATCAGGGGTGGTAAGTTATCATTCCCAGTCATGGTTGACATTTAGAGTCGATAAAATATGTATAGCTGAGGCGGGATATACTAGGATAAATAATTTTGTTGAAAGAAGAGAAATTTTTAAAAAACGAGAATGAAATACAAAGGTAACATACTGTGATAGGATGAAAATAACGAAGCAGGCAATGCTGAAATAAATTGATAGAATAAATGGTTGTCCATATATATAAAACCTACAGGTCTTTTAAAAATAATACATATTATATATGAAATGCAACTGAAATGTGGATGACTTTAAAATATAGTTAAACGCGATGGGAATTATAACCTTCACAGAAGGAAACAGAAAATATCAGGACAGGGTAGCCTGGAGATAGATCCCTTCCGGGCATCTAAACCCATATACCGGAAAATAGAATGAAAATTGATAAAGAAAAGAAAAGAAAGGATTTGGGACTAAAAATAGCTATTTTAAGTGTTAAAAATCTGCTTTTATTTCTAATTCAAACTTAATAATAATAAAAATAATGGACATTCATAGAGCTTACATATATCTTGTTCGAGAAAACAAGCTTTAGGCGCTGTACATTACAATCAATAACATTGATGAAAAAGGTTAAATGGACATAATGATATATTAGGCAATATACATGAAAATGGGCAGAATGTGCAAATGCTCAACAATAACAAGATAAAACATTCTAAGAGTCGGCAGATAGGGCAAAAAGAATCATCTTCAAAGAAACTGGGCAAGTCTTTTCCATTGACTAAAAGAAATGTCTTAAAGATTCTTCTTAAAAACCTCAGAGAGGGTGCTTCTCGTTCTCTGATAACCAGAGGCAAGTCGTTCCAAGCAATGGCTGCAAAGTGGGAGAAGGATCTAGACCCTGTTCACTTTTTATAGAAACACTAAAATTTGTGTGGCATATCAGACCGGCACACCATTGATTCGAAAGCATCTGACTTTTGTCTGTTTATATTGACCATATTTCTAAGCGTGAAATTCTAGTTAAATTTTATAAATCTTATCTACATAAAACTGCATAGATGCTGTAGGACAACAGATTTATTTTGCGTAAAATGAATCTCGTATTACCTAAAAAACCTATTAAAGGCTTGTACCTTACCATTTCAGGCTGACATAAAAACAAAATTTAATAAAATTTAGACACTAATAGTGTGTCATATTATGAGAGAATGAAAATTTGTCGTTACATCTGGCGTGGTTAAATTATTATTTTTTTCAGCCTCTTTTCTTTTAACATCTAAGTGGAGTAACGTCAGCATGCGGCTATATAATAATGTATATTTATAAAGTGAAACATCAGTGCAGTTGGTCAGTTCTGTTTGAGGTTAAAAACTCTTTATTTCAATAAAAAACATGTTTATAAAAATAAAAACTCTCATTTCAATAAAGGTAATGTTATTTGTTCAATATAATAATAACTAACAAGAATCAGTTAAGATCATATTTTGTTAAACGTAGCTAAACTGATGTTAAATAGTGGCCTTCTTGATAAAATCAGTGAAATTTGAGACATTCCATGGCATCAACCAATCACTATATTGTTTCGGAGTGGTTATTCGGACCGGGTCCCAATAAACACCCACACTATTCGGACACGCTGGGCCTATTAGGACACGGACTATTTATGTAAAATGCGTCATAACCTAACCTAAACCGTGCATGCCCAGAACAATATTATTAGCTTTATTGTTTAAGTGCCGGTACCACCCATGTCCCAAAATCCAATAACTTTCCCGGTAGCCTACTCCATAACATTAATAACGTAGATCTCGTTATTATTTACCTATTAAAAAATACTTAACATGGGTAATAAAAATCACGACCCATGCTCCCAAAAATGAGTTCACCGGAAGGTATGAAAGGTTTCCGTTTACTTTTTTCGGAACGAAATATGACTGCTAGAAATAGAAGTCGACTTCGCTCAAGGCTGTCAAGATTGTTACAATAAGTGGAAATGGCGAGGAGATGATATATATATATATGAATAATTGAAGATTGGAAGTAGTAACAGAAACAACATTGTTTCGGTTGACCTGTAAGGGATGAACAGGAAGTACAGAGTGCTTTCCCTTGTTTATTAAAAAAACAATATAATAGTAGTAGTTCGTACATTTCGTAGAGTTCATAATAATGTAATTATAATATTATTAATAATAAGAAGAAGAAATAATGTACAGATGAGTTTATACTCAACATCCCCATAAACTCAGCTTACATGACTCAAAAAGGCTTAGTAGATAGACCTAAATGAAAATGAATGTTCATTTATTGTGTTCCTAATGTAGTAGGAATTATTTATAGTCAAAATAAGTCAAAATAATTATAAACATA
Organism: Doris montereyensis; assembly: GCA_037039925.1. Classification (NCBI taxonomy): domain Eukaryota; kingdom Metazoa; phylum Mollusca; class Gastropoda; order Nudibranchia; family Dorididae; genus Doris; species Doris montereyensis. Next base: position 83,168 of record JAXRKP010000830.1, read on the forward strand.
GTTTTAATTAATAATTTTAAAATCTTGTAAGAAAAGTTTTTCATTTAAGAAAAATATTGCAAAACAAAAAATGCAATAAAGAAAAGCAGAAGACATTTTTGTCTTTACCATATCAATATCATCAGTTACAGTACTGAATACAAAAAAAAAGCTGCATAGAAATCATTTCATACAGTTCATATTGTCAAATCATTATCTAACTTAACCCATTACATAAGTCAAAAAATATTGCAGTTTCATTCTAGTGACTGCTTTTGTAAACATATCTGCAATATTGTTTTCAGATGGTACATAATCAATCATCATATTATTCTGCATGACCTCATCTCTAATAAAATGAAACTTTATGTCAATATGTTTTGATCTTTGGTGATTTGTTGGGTTTTTGATAAGGCAATAGCACCCTGATTATCACAAAACAATTGAAAATTTATGTAATCAGACTGCGTTATTTCATTCAATAAAGAAACAAGATATTTTCCCTCCTGTGCAGCAGAGACAAGAGACATGTACTCTGCTTCACAAGTTGACAAGGCCACGGTGGGCTGCTTTCTTGATTTCCAAGAAATCATTGGACCTGCATCAGTAATTTTGAAACAGTACCCAGTTACGCTTTTGCGGTCTTCGGCATTAGCCCAATCAGCATCACAAAATCCAGTGACTTGAAATGGTTCTGATTTCCTGAATGTCATTTTGTTATTGATAGTACCTTTTAGGTATCTGAGGGTGTGTTTGGCTGCAATCATATGACAAGTCTTTGCATTTTGCATGTGTTGAGACAGTTTAGTGACAGTAAAAGAAATATCTGGTCTTGTGGCTGTCATGACATAAATCAAAGCTCCAATAATTTGTTTATACATTTTCAATTCATTATCATTCAATGGTTGACAATGATTGTTAGTATCATGAATACACGGTTTCATTTCTAATGGAGTGTATTTGGGTTTACATTCTAGCATTCCAAATCTATCAAGCAAAGTTTCAATGTATTTACTCTGAGAGATTGAGATTTCATCATCATTGGTCTCAAACTGAATACCCAAGAAATGAGATACAAGTCCTAGATCTTTCATTTTGAAATTTTCTTCAAGTGATTTCTTCACAGATTTTATTGTGTCACATTTAGATGCAATAAGGAGATCATCAACCCACACAAGTAAGCAAATATCATTGTCAGGTTTAAAATAGAAACATGGGTCATTAACAGATCTGATGAAACCTTCTTTTTGTAAGTAAGCATCGAGGAGATTGTTCCAGTTTCTGCCGGATTGTTTTAAACCGTACAGACTTTTCTTCAGTCTCAGCACCAATCTTTCTTTGTCATTAGATCTGAGTTCGAATCCCTGTGGCTGCTCTACATAAATCTGGCAATCTATTGGTGCATTTAGAAATGCAGCCTTGACATCCATTTGGTGGATCTTATAGTTATGCTGTATTGCTAGCTGTGTAAAGAGTCTGATTGAACTCATTTTGGTTGTTGGAGAGAAAGTTTCATTGTAATCAATACCTTCAACTTGGGAGTATCCCTTAGCAACATATCTAGCTTTGAAGGTTTCATCTCCAAATTGGTCTGATTTTATTGCATACACCCATTTTCCCCCACGCACTCTCTTTCTTTCGGTAAAGGAACAATGTCATACGTGTCATTTTCAATTAGGGCACTCATTTCCCTTTCCATAGCTTCATTCCATTTTTCTTTGTTGTGACAATTCATTGCTTCTGAATAAGTCTTAGGAACATCATAGCTTGCATTGTAACAATAATGAGTAACGGTAAATAAATTATCCGTATCATCTACATCTAAGTAATAATCATTTAGATGTTTAGGTTTCTTTTGTGCTCTTTTAGGTTTTACATCATGTTCTTTAGATTTTGATTTAGTCTCAGCACTAGTCTTTGTTTCATTTTCAGATTGGTAACCAGTCTCTTTATGTGCATTATCATCACATGGCATGTATGTGTCACAGTGAGAGCTGTTCCCTTTGGAAACAGTTTGATTTTTGCCTTTAGCTTTGTGCTTATTTGTGGCAAGATCTGGTTCGAAATCATTGAAAGATTCTTCATTATTGGCATTGATATTTTCATAAGGAGGGGTCATCAAATTGTGGAATGGTTTACCACTAGGAGATTTATCAACAAAAATCATTTCATTTTCATCAAAATTTGATTCATTTGGTTTCAGATTTCCACATGACATAGAATCAAAAATTTCGCATCTTACCTTTTTCACTGAATTAGATTCAGGAAATAGATAAGATATGCTGGACTTTCTTTATCGTGACCGACAAAAATTCCCTTCTCTGCCCTGTCATCCAGCTTTTTTGGGTTTTGTACAAGCGCAAAACATGTTTGGCCGAATTTGTGCATTCTGTTGAAATCTGGAATTTTGCCAGTGAGGGCTTCGTAGGGAGTTTTTGAGAGTCTTTTATTAAAACATCTATTGCGAATATACGCAGAGGTCATTAATGCGTAACACCACATTGTTTTGGGAAGTTTTGAGTCTATCAGTAAACACCTTGACATTTCGAACAAAGTCCGCCATTGTCTTTCTGCAGTCCCATTCTGGTGAGGACTAGCAGGGCAACTTTCTCGTGTCTAATTCTATTATGAACTACAATGTTCTGAAATTGTTCGAGATAAATTCTCCTCCGCCATCAGTTCGAATGGATTTCACCTGCCCGAATGGTGAGACATCTGCGAGGTATTTATTGAATGCCCGAGGAGTGTCGCTCTTGTTCTTAATGAAATAAACACACGATAATCCAGAGTAATCATCGACACATCTCGCTGCTGGGTCCACTGGGCCTGCTAGGTCCAGATGTACTTTGTCTAGTGGGCTAGTTGATTTTGCGTCAGGATTTCTGTTGCGATTGTTTGTCATCTTCCACGAATACAAGTCTGACAATTTAGTTCAGTAGATGGGTCGGAAATTTGAATGTCACCTTTTGCTGCCAATGAACGAATATCATCTGCATTGCAGTGTCCAAGAATTTTGTGCCATTCCAAAATTTCTTACTTTGAGCAGAACTTTCTAACGTGTAAACGTAATATAGATTCTGAGATTTTTGAAAATTGAAAGAATGTCCTTTGAATAAGATGTGTCCACTGTCTTCCCGAAAGTTGATCGTTGCGCCATTACTTGTTGCGGCGGATACGGAAAGAATGTTTTGTTTGAATTTTGGGACAAACAAAGCGTTTTTGAGAAGAAGTTCATGTGGCTGATTATTTGTGTCATGAACTATAACAATTGCGTTCCCTTTTCCTTCAACGGCATTGTAGCTTTCTCACCATCTGCTAATTCAATTATGTGATTTTCTTCCTTGAAATTTTCGTCGAAAGATTTGAATAATGCTTTATCGGTGATGATATCTGATGAAGCACCACTGTCAACAAGTAGTTTTGTTGATGAAATTTGGAAATTGTTGACGGTTTCTTGCTTATGTGAATCTACCATGAACGAAAGTATGATCATCGTTATTATCAGTCTCAATGTTTCTAGCTTGCTTGGCATGATGGTTTTCCCGGTCTCTGCATTGGCTAGTCCAGTGAGTATCACTTTTGTGGAAATCACAGAAGCGTCTACGAGCTGGTGCTGTGTGATGAAGATTTGCACTTAGTGCAATAAGGTTGTGTTTTCGAGACGGAATTCGATGATGTTGATGGCTTTTTGAAACATTTATCAGTTGAATGAGTTTTACTTTTACAGAAGGAACACCATCTGTTGTCTTGTTTTTTGACGGAATGTCATTACAGTTGAGCTTTGATTTTGTGTTTTGTTCACGTTTTCTTCCTGGTTTCTCAGGCTTTCTTTGAACTCGCTGAACGTTTGGGGCGTTTCTCGCTGAGTTGTGACCGTTATAAACGATTGAAAAGAGCTGGGCAATCCTTTTAGAACCATTGCAATGAGAAGAGAATCGCTGACTGTCTCAGTTGTTTGTCTCAGGGCGTTGGCGGCTGTCTCTGCTCTTATTATGTAGTCCGTAATCGTTTCACTTGGTTTCAGGGAAAGTGAAGTCAGCTCATTATATAGGGTGATTATTCTAGCTTTCCCTTTAGGTCTGTAGTGTGACCGTAATATACTGAGCGCTTCTTTTCCCTTGTCTCTTGCGTCATTGATGACTAGAGAAAGCGAACGATCATCTAGACATTGAATAAGCTCCGCGAAGGCATTTGCATCGTCATCACTGCTTGGTGTGGCATCAGTGAAGACAGATATGTTCTTGATTCTCATTAAGCCGAGAAATTTTACTTCCCACAGTTCGTAGGATCGTTCCTCACCTGAGAAGATTGGTGTTCTGTATGCTGACATTTTATTTTGATTTTCACTTCAGGCACTTGGATATGATTTCTTTCGTTTTAATACGAAATAATGGATTTAAATAAGTGGCTTCAAGGTACCTGGGCCCATAACCTGTTACAATAAGTGGAAATGGCGAGGAGATGATATATATATATATATGAATAATTGAAGATTGGAAGTAGTAACAGAAACAACATTGTTTCGGTTGACCTGTAGGGATGAACAGGAAGTACAGAGTGCTTTCCCTTGTTTATTAAAAAAACAATATAATAGTAGTAGTTCGTACATTTAAGTAGAGTTCATAATAATGTAATTATAATATTATTAATAATAAGAAGAAGAAATAATGTACAGATGAGTTTATACTCAACAAAGATGGCCTTGTTTCGCTACAATTGAAACTGAAATTACGTGTCTTCAACTTCAATTCTCTAAAAATATATTTTTAGACATAGATTCTAGATCTGTGTGTCCCAATAAAAACCCGGGTCCGAATAAAACCCACACTAGTGGGACACGCGGGTCCGAATAAACACCCACACTATTGGGACACAGGTCCGAATAAATTTTTTTTTACAAGATATAGATGGACTATTTTTAGAATACAAAACGTCATAGAGGATGATTTATTGACACAAATAGGATCCTTTCTTTACATCATGAACTCTACTTCTGGTTCTTAGCCTTGAGTAGCCGTATCAACATTACACCACTGCTCTACAATCTAGATTATAGGTCTAGATTCTAAGATTGCTTTAATATTTAACATCGAATAGCCTGGGTTTCTATGTTCATTCAGTTCCAAGCTAAATGATGGTTAGCCAAGATATACATTAGATCTACTTGATATAGAATCTAGATAGCATCTCTCTATTGTTACCTCTCTATGTTATTACCGTCAATCTCTCTATTGTTACCTCTCTATGTTGTTACCGTCACAGCTAGATCTAGAAGAGTCTAGATCTAGATCTAGATCTAGATATATATATATTATTAACTACAAAGTAACTTAGTTTCTGTTCATGTAGATTTTAAATCTTCCCCCTCTTTCAAGAACGACCTTGATGTTGATGGGCCTATCAAGAGATTTAAATAAAGAACTTTCATTAAAAAAACAAGTTTCAGTTTCATTGACTGTTCCTTCCAGGAATGCACCCAGTACACAGAACTGGGACCGTCACCAACAGCTAACATTCAAATAACATTTCATAAATAATGGCAACTCTACTCAAACGATTCAGAGTTAAGTAACTTAGATCGATCTCTAGATTTTAATATATATATGAGGGATCTGGGGTTTTTAATGTAAATATGAATAGATTAGATCTTCTATGCCTAGATTTATAATTATATCTAGAGTCTAGATCTAGCTCTAGATTTAGATGTAGATCTAGATTCTAACTGAACTCACTTACGAAACTAGATCACTTCCTCCTCTGCTGCTTTGGGACAATAAAGAATCAGGTCAGTCGGTCCCTATTTATTAAATTTGTGTTGGGGCACGTTGATTTAAACAATATGAATAAATATAGAACTAGATCTAGACTTTTCTAATGCATAATCTACGCATGATGGAGATTTCAAAAGGATTTATTCAAATGTTTCAAGAAAAACACGACACCCCACTCAACTGCGACCAGATGGTTTCTTGTTGAGAATCGGGCTGACCTTGTTTCGTTTTTCATTGGAAATACGCTTCTTAAAATCTTATTCCCACTTTTGCAACGTGTGGCAAGGTGTGGATTTTCCCGATAAGAGATTCGTTGTTGTGGGCCTAATACGAGGCGTGCTTACTAGTATAGTAAGCACGCCTCGGCCTAATACTAATAAAGTGGTGACTGACGTGAACACTATGCATTGCACACGAGGGCGTCATGCGTGCCAATAGCATGGTGTATTGTCTCTATGCATGTATATTGTGCGTGTGTCGTACGCTTTTGACTTCCAGAGATTATATGTAATTGTAGAATCATGTCTGAGCTTACTTAGTACAGGCGTGAGAGTGTTAGTTGGTCCGGTTACTAATTCAGTTGTAGTTTAGTGTTTTGTTTTAGTCTTATTGTTGGCTGAATATTGCTGTTTAGAAAATGTCGACTGTTGGTTTGCATGCGATGTCTTCATCGAAGTTGTTACAATCTGCGGCGCTTCGTAGAAAAAAAATGGTTTTTATTGTGTTCTATTTTGGCATGGGATATTTTATTTGCTCTTTTGATGATATAATTTACTGATACATATTTAATTGTCAAAATTATTTGGTCTCATGAGTCGTTTCCCTCGATAGAATTCAATGAAGCTGCTATTACTGGTATCTGTCCATCTATCACTCTTTCGAATGTCATTCTCTGTTGTTTTCTATGTTCTTGGAGGGTTGGCAATTTCAGGTTTCTCATCACCTGTGAGATGCAGCCAGTGTCGTTAGTTTTGACGTCTTGATAAATATGACTCCCCTCTTTTTGTATTCGTTCGAGATGGTCTATGTCCTTTTGTAAGTGTTGTGGGTCCCATGTTGTTGATCCGTAACTGTATTATTGTCACACTTATGTCTGAGACCTGAGTGTATGTGTCCGCCTACACTATCCGTTTCTCCCTCCTACACTCACCTCTTTTATTGTAAATTGTGATTATTTTGAGTCTATCATTTTGGACACTTACCCCCCACCCCCAATCTGGATTCACCCACAACCCCTCGCTGTCCTCCTCATGACATTGTTGTTAGCGAAGAATGTCGTTATGTTGTTTTGAACCAATCAGTTTTCGTTGCCATGCAACTGTTGCAAGCTAAGAATATTGTAATATCTTTTTAAACCAATCATAGGGATAGTAATTGTGATAGAGATAGTCATCTATATAGGGATTTTTTTCCATTATGCTGCATCTCCCTGAGCCCAGATCTATTTATGTTAGGTTCTAGTTCTGGATGAAGATGTTCATCTTTTGATAACTCTTATTGGTTTTATTGACTAAATGATCAAAGCATAGCATCAAATGAAAGAATACTTTTTTTAAAACGAAGTACATGTAATAGATAAAAGATATAAATGGGCAAAGAGCTGGAATTACCTATACCGGGACTGCCAGAGAGTCAACGCGGGTGATTCACGGAGGCCGGCCGGCTGGCTGCTTAGCACTAGAGCACAGCACTAGCAATAGCATTATTGCAGCATAGAATGTAGTAAGTTGGTCTTCTCTCTCCCCCTCTCTCTCTCTCCCTCCCTCTCTCTCTCTCTCTCTCTCTCTCTCTCTCTCTCTCTCTCTCTCTCTCTCTCTCTCTCTCTCTCTCTCTCTCTCTCTCTCTCTCTCTCTCTCTCTCTCTCTCTCTCTCTCTCTCTCTCTCTCGATATATATATATATATATATATATATATATATATATATATATATATATATATATATATATATATATATATATATATATATATATATATATATATTTATATTTCTCAACAGTCAGCTATACTGATCATACACAGTTAATGTTTAAACTGCCGGCACACAAGATACACGAATAAAAGTAGTACAATTAGATTATTATGAATAAACATTCAACTTCAAAAGACTAACTCTGCCATTCACCCACTCGTCTCGTCTATTTCTATTCCGGAAGACTGCCAGCACACAAGATACACGAATAATAGTAGGCTAGTACAATTAGATTATTATGAATAGACATCCAACAGACAATATACTCCGACATTCGTTCACTATGTCATGTGATGTAATGTAATAAAACATTTATAAAGCGCACAATCCATAGCTCTAAGACGCTGAGGAAACGTTAATTAGATCTATGTATAAACACAAATTAAAAAATATTGAAAAAGTAAGTAACTATAAAAAAGTAATACAATATATTATTATGTATACAGTATAAATCACAACAATTTGATGAAATGGACAGTAGAATAATAATGATAGTAACAATAACAACAATAATAACAGGAACATTAAGAATATTATATAATATTAGTCATGATCATAGTAATATTGTAGTAAGAAATAATAATAATTTCTTCCGAAAAACGAATTATTTTTACAACATTTCATTCATGTGTTTCCAATGCTCATCTTATCAAAGTAAAAACCAACATTTCTACCACACACGTCTAGATAGTCTAATAATAATATAGAGACTTTCAATCATTCTACGTTAGCAAGAAATGTGTATGTACACGTGTGTGTTTAATGTGTGTGTGTGTGTGGTAGACAGATAAAAAAAGGAAAAAAGAAAGCATAATATGATGAGTCAGTATAAACGGTCAATAGAGAAACAAAGATTATTCCTATGTTTAATTAGAACAAAATAACCGAAGTAAGAAACAAGAATAAGGGAAGAACTGACATGATTGTCAAAAGAAATAATGACTACATCCTGGTGAGAAGACGATTCCATACATCAGTCAACACTGCCAAGACACGCAGCTTCCCGGGAGAGGATATCAACAGCGACCACAAACTAGTCATGATGACCTTCCGGTTACACCTCAAAAAGATGAAGAAGCAGGGCCACACTGGAATAAAGTTTAACCTGGAAAAATTGCAAGACCCAAAGTGGCACAAATTTTTAAGGTTACGATTGGAGGCAAATTCGCACCACTCCTAATAATTGACGCAGACGGCAGTGATATAGACACTTTCATTGACACTTTCAACACCGCAGTAACCGAGACGGCCAGTGAAGCCCTCGGCAAGAAGCGGTCCATCAAGAAAGCCTTGGGTCACACAGAACTTGCTGAAACTATGTGACAAAAAGTATGACAGTGACAGTGAAGATGAAGCAAAACAGTACAGACAAGCAGACAAGATGGTGAAGAAGGGCATGCAGGAAGCAAAAGAGGAATGGATCTCGGCTCAATGCAACGATATCGAACGTAACCTCAATTTAAACAACACCCGGAAAGCGTTTCAAATAGTCAAACACCTTATGAGCAGCAAACATGGACGGCCCAATGCCGTTCTCGACAAAAACGGGAAGTGCCTGACCGAGAGCAAAGAGATCATACACAGGTGGACAGAGTATTGCTCAGACCTCTACTCTCTCCGCGCAGTAGGCGACACAGAAAAGCTCAACACACATCCGACAAAAGACACAGAGAATTTCCCCATCCTTCGAGAAGAAGTGGAGGAAGCAGTGAAATTTCTGAAGAAAGGAAAAGCTGCAGGCATAGACAATATCACAGGAGAACTTATCCAAGCAGGTGATGAGGCCATGATAGACGCTTTAAGTATAATCTGCCAGAAGATCTGGGAGTCAGGAAGATGGCCGACTCAATGGACCCAGTCTTCAGTAATCACTCTTCCCAAGAAAGAAACCTACAGCAGTGCAACAACTACCGCACAATCAGTCTCATTTGCAATCCTAGCAAAGTTATGCTCAGAATCATACCGAACAGACTGAAACCGCAGGCCGAGGCAATCATAAGTGAGGAGCAGGCAGGATTTAGAGCAGGGCGCAGTACAACTGAGCAGATATTTAACCTCAGAATTCTGTGCGAACGATACCTTCAACACCAACAAGAGCTGTACCACTTATTCATAGACTTCAAGAAAGCTTTCGATAGAATGTGGCATGCTCCATTCTGGGCGATCATGAACCACTACAACATCAACGCCAACGTTATCCGTGTCATACAGAACCTCTATAACAAGGCCAGCAGTGCAGTATATCTAAACGGGGAGGTTGGAGACTGGTTCAGAACCACTGTTGGAGTGAGACATTGGTGCTTGCTCTCTCCGACCCTTTTCAATGTCTTCCTCGAAAAAATTATAGCAGACGCACTCGACGGCCACCAAGGAACAGCAGTGAGCATTGGTGGAAGAACAATCACAAACTTGCGCTTTGCAGATATGGCATTGACGGACTCGTAGGCACAGAGCAAGAACTGCAGCATACGGCATGGAAATCAGTACAAGCAAGACACAACTGATGACCAACAGTGACACTGGAATCCATACTGACATCGCCAACGGAGAGAAGCTTGAAACTGTGCACAAGTTTAAATATCTGAGAGCAATACTGTCGGACGAAGGATCAAAATCTGAAGTATTAACAAGGAGTGCAATGACAACATCCGCATTAGCCAGGATGGGAACCGTCTGGAAAGACAACAAAGTCTCCCTTATGCGCTCCTTGTTCACTCAATGTTTCTTTACGCCTGCGAAACATGGACACTGACTGCAGATATAGAGAAGAGAATACAGGCAACAGAAATGAGGTGCTTTAGAAGACTGCTCGGTATCTCTCACAAAGACCATATCAACAATCAAGAAGTCAGAGACAGAATAAGACAAACCATTGGTCCTTACGAAGACCTCCTCACCACTGTCAAAAGGCGCAAACTGAAATGGTTTGGACACTTGGTGAGAGAAGGAGGGCTTTAAAAACCGTGCTTCAAGGAACTGTCAGAGGAGGTAGGAGAAGAGGCAAACAAAAGAAGAGATGGGAGGACAATATCACTGAATGGACGGGACTGAAGCTAAGTGAGCTGATGAGACGGGCAGAGGACAGGAAGGAGTGGAGAAGACTGGTTATTTGGTCATCGGTAGCACATTCAACGGCCTCTGCAATGGGACATATAGATAGATAGATAGTGATAGTAATTATGATAGTGATAGGGATGGTGATATTAATTTTGATAGTGATAAGGATAGTGATAGTAATTATGATAGTGGTAATAATTTTGATAGTGATAGTAATTTTGATAGTGATAGGGATAGTGATAGTAATTTTGATAGTGATAAGGATAGTGATAGTAATTATGATAGTGATAGGGATAGTGATAGTAATTCTGATAGTGATAGGGATAGCGATAGTAATTTTGATAGTGATAAGATAGTGATAGTAATTATGATAGTGATAGGGATAGTGATAGTAATTGTGATAGGGATAGTGATAGTAATTTTGATAGAGATAGTGATAGTAATATGATAGTGATAATAATTATGATAATGATAGTAATTTTGATAGTGATAGTAATTATGATAGTGATAGTAATAATGATAGTGATAGGGATAGTGATAGTAATTATGATAGTGATAGGGATAGTGATAGTAATTTTGATAGTGATATTAATTATGATAGTGATAGTAATTATGATAGTGATAGTAATTATGATAGTGATAGGGACAGTGATAGTAATTTTGATAGTGATAGGGATAGTGATAGTAATTTTGATAGTGATAGGAATAGTGATAGTAATTATGATAGTGATAGGGATAGCGATAGTAATTATGATAGTGATAGGGATAGTGATAGTAATTATAGTAGGGATAGTGATAGTAATTTTGATAAGGATAATGATAGTAATTACGACAGGGATAGGGATAGTAATTATGATAGTGATAGGGATAGTGATAGTAATTATGATAGTGATAGGGATAGTGATAGTAATTATGATAGTGATAGGGATAGTGATAGTAATTTTGATAGGGATAGTGATAGTAAGTATGATAGTGATAGGGATAGTGATAGTAAGTATGATAGTGATAGGGATAGTGATAGTAATTTTGATAGGATAGTGATAGTAATTATGGTAGGGATAGTGATAGTAATTTTGATAGGGATAGTGATAGAAATTATGGTAGGGATAGCGATAGTAATTATGATAGTGATAGTGATAGTAATTTTGATAGGGATAGTGATAGTAATTATGATAAGGATAGTGATAGTAATTTTGATAGGGATAGTGATAGTAATTATGATAAGGATAGCGATAGTAATTACGACAGGGATAGTGATAGTAATTTTGATAGGGATATTGATAGTAATTATGATAGGGATAGTGATAGTAATTTTGATAGGGATAGTGATAGTAATTATGGTAGGGATAGTGATAGTAATTTTGATAGGGATAGTGATAGTAATTACGACAGGGATAGTGATAGTAATTTTGATAGGGATACTGATAGTAATTATGGTAGGGATAGCGATAGTAATTATGATAGTGATAGTAATTACGACAGGGATAGTGATAGTAATTATGATAGGGATAGTGATAGTAATTTTGATAGGGATAGTGATAGTAATTACGACAGGGATAGTGATAGTAATTTTGATAGGGATAGTGATAGTAATTATGGTAGGGATAGCGATAGTAATTATGATAGTGATAGTGATAGTAATTTTGATAGGGATAGTGATAGTAATTATGATAAGGATAGTGATAGTAATTACGACAGGGATAGTGATAGTAATTTTGATAGGGATATTGATAGTAATTATGATAGGGATAGTGATAGTAATTATGGTAGGGATAGCGATAGTAATTCTGATAGGGATAGTGATAGTAATTTTGATAGGGATAGTGATAGTAATTATGATAGGGATAGTGATAGTAATTATGATAGGGATAGTGATAGTAATTATGATAGGATAGTGATAGTAATTATGATAGTGATAGGGATATCACCATCACCATCATGATTACCATGCTTATCATCATCATCACCATCATTATTACTATTCTTATCATCACCACCACCTAATCATCATCATCACCATCATGATTACCATTCTTATCATCATCATCATCACCATCATTATTACCATTCTTATCATCACCACCACCCTGATCGTCATCATCATCATCACCATCACAATCACCATCATTATTACCATTCTTATCATTATCATCACCATGGTCGTCATCAACATCATCAACATCATTATTACCATTCTTATCTTCACCACCACCATGATCATCCTCATCATCACCATGATCGTCATCATCATCATCATCACCATGAACGTCATCATCATTATCACAAGCACCATCATTATTACCATTCTTATCATCACCACCACCATGATCATCATCATCATCTTTACTATGATGATCATCATCATCATCATCACCTTGGTTCATCATCATCATCATCATCACCTTGATTCTTGATCATCATCATTATCATCATCATGATCGTCATCATCATCATCACTATGATCGTCATCATCATCATCACAATCACCATCATTTTTACCATTCTTATCATCACCACCACCATGATCGTCATCATGATCATCATCACAATCACCATCATTATTACTAATATTACCATTCTTACCATCGTCGTTATCATCATCACCATCATTATTATCATTCTTATCATCACCACCACCATGATCGTCATCACCATCATTATAACCATTCTTATTATCATCATCATTATCACCACCATCATGATCATCATCATCACCATCACCATCATTATTACCATTCTTATCATCACCACCACCATGATCGTCATCACCATCATTATAACCATTCTTATTATCATCATCATTATCACCACCATCATGATCGTCATCATCACCATCACCATCATTATTACCATTCTTATCATCACCACCACCATGATCGTCATCACCACCATTATAACCATTCTTATTATCATCATCATTATCACCACCATCATGATCGTCATCATCACCATCACCATCATTATTACCATTCTTATCATCTTCACCATTATCCTTATTACCATCACCATTATCATTAGCATAATCATCACCACCATCATTATCATCATCATCACCATCACCACCATCATGATCATCATCACCACCACCATTATCATCATCATCACCACTATAATTATCATCATCATCATCACCATCATCATATCACCACTGTCATCTTCATTATCATCTTCATCAGCATCATCTCCATCGTCGTCGTGGTCGTCATCTTTACGAACATTACAAGTTATGATACCATCATAATATTATTAAAGTTGTATGCATAATGAGCCATGTATAATAATATTCTCTGTTTGACAGCAATTACGCATTTGTATTTGTTCTGTCCGTTCAAGTCTGAGGTTCAGTTTACTTTTTTTGCGGTGATATTCTAAATAATTATCAAACGAAGAGCAAATGTCAATTTATTCTTTATATAAATATATTTACGTGTATTAAATAATGACATTGTAACACTTACTTAACCTGAATCTGACGACAAGTTTGAAGGTTTGAATTTTACTCGAACCAAGCTTGTAAAGATATCATGTTTGTTTTATTTCGAGAAAAAAATCTGAAAGTTTAAGGTATTATTATGATATTAGGAGAAATTAAACCGTTTAGTTGATTGACATATATAAATATATATATATATATATATATATATATATATATATATATATATATATATATATATATATATATATATATATATATATATATATATATATATTATAATATATAAACATAGAGTTATACAGTAGCATAGATAGAGTAGGCCTGATACGAGGCTCACCTTCTTTTCTATTCAGTACCTTGGGCCTTTAATTTTAAAGATCTTAATCCAGTCCTGTCTTGACATAAAATAAACGATTCTTAGATATCGAAATTAAAGTTAATGCTGATCACAAAAAAGAGATTTATGAAAATTCAGTAGAAGAAGTTTCAAACAACCAAGACGAGCTCTCTGAAAAGTGAAATCATAATTAACTATTATCGTGTTTCATTTTTGACATTCAGGGTTTTCCCCGATATGACGTGTAAGAAAACTCTAGATAACACGCTGAAGATGACTTCCAAAATGAAGAATAACAACGTAGATAATGATTTAATTATAGATCTAGATCTATGTCGGAGTGGTTAGCGTCAGCCAAAGAGACGGCCTTGCGTCAGCCCAAGCTTGCAGTTATAATGTTTTTCGCTCTTGATCTATTGTCGACTCAGAAGTATAATGCTCCAGTACTTACGACACATAAGCATGTTTTGAGGAGAGAAGAAGAAAACAAAAGAAGGCTCTTACGTCTTAGTTTTAAGTTCTAGATCTAACTTTAATTAAACTAAGCCAGAAAGAGGATCTGAGTTAGGACAAAACGCAAGTGAAAAGTGAAATTATCTGTGACATTACATACACCGACTTTGGTTGCAACTTTTCGTGAGACAGGACAGCAACAATAATATAATCAGGAGTTCTTAAACTTGGCGAGGGGGAGGGGGGGACGTGGATGGTTCAGGAAGATGGAGAGGAGGGGGGGTGAGTGTGAAGGTTATGCGATCGACTAGGATTAGGAGGTAGTCCTGAGCTACAGCATTCCCCGAGAGAGAGAGAGAGAGAGAGAGAGAGAGAGAGAGAGAGAGAGAGAGAGAGAGAGAGAGAGAGAGAGAGAGAGAGAGAGAGAGAGAGAGAGAGAAAGAAGTAAAATATTAATATTAGATCGAGATGAGGAAGCAGATTAAAGGGAAGAAGAAGAAAAAGAAGAAAGAAAAAAAGAGGAAGAAGAAGAAGATGAAGGAGAAGAAGAAAAAACAATAAAAAATAAGGGAAGAAGAAGAAAAAGAAGAAAGCTTAAAAGATGGAAAAGAATTTAAAAAAAAGAGAATAAAGGGAAGAAGAAAAAAGAAAATATAGAAAAAAAGAGGAAGGAGAAAAAGAAGGGAAAAAGAGAATGGAGAAGAAAACGACCATGAAGGAGAAGAAGAAGAAAAAGTAGAAGAACAGAAAAAAACATAGAACAAGAAGCTAGGAGAAGAAAAAGTTTGAAAAAGGAGAAGAAGAAGAAAAAAGAAGGGGAAGAAAAGAAATAGAGAGAAAACAGAAGATGAAGGAGAAGAATCGATCTAGATTTTTATTCTAGTCTAGATCTAAAATACGATCTCCAAGAAGAGAGAAAGAGAGAGAGGGAGAGAGAGAGAGAGAGAGAGAGAGAGAGAGAGAGAGAGAGAGAGAGAGAGAGAGAGAGAGAGAGAGAGAGAGAGAGAGAGAGAGAGAGAGAGAGAGAGAGAGAGAGAGAGAGAGAGAGAGAGAGAGAGAGAGAGAGAGAGAGAGAGAGAGAGAGAGAGAGAGAGAGAGAGAGAGAAACAAAGAGAGAAGTAAAATATTAATATTAGATCGAGATGAGGAAGGAGAAGAAGGAAGAAAAGATTAAAGGGAAAAAGAAGATGAAGGAGAAGAAAGAAAAGAAGAAGATGAAGGAGAAGAAAAGAAAATAAGAATAAAGGGAAGAAGAAAAAGAAAAAAGAAAAAAATGAAGGAGAAGGAAAAAAAGAATAAAGGAAAGAAGATAAATAAGAAAGAAAAATTAGAAACCAGAAGATGAAGGAGAAAAAGGAGAAAAAAGAAGAGGATGGAGAAGAAAGAAGGTGAAAAAAACAGAAGAAGAAGAAGCAAGAAGAAGATGAAGGAGAAGAAAGCGTAAGAAAAAAAAGGAGAGGAAGAACAAAAAAGAAGGGGAAGAAAAGAAATGTAAAGAAAACAGAAGATGAAGAAAAGAATAATAAGAAAAGGAGGAAAACTAAGAAAACTTAAAGAAAAAAATGATGAAGGAGAAGAAAAAATAAGAGTAAAAGATGAAGAAGAAGTATTATAGAGGCTCAGGCCATAATCCATGACATGTATTTACATTGCCGTACTTGTTTGGACATAAATTCTTGTGTTTTGTCAGTTGTTTGTTAACGTTTGAGATTTGTTTGTTGTCATCTGGTTTGAAGATAAGTCCCAATTATAGGCTCAACCTCCTCTCAATCTCATAGATTATTCAATCTTCTCTTACTCAAGACTACAAGAAGGCATAGGGTGGTAGACACACTCGGCAACAAGGATTTTTTTCTATCACAAAAATTATCAACCGTTTTGTTTTTCTCGATATGTATTACAGTTTTGTGAAATTTGACTTTGTTTATACAATTTTTTTATTGCTTGTTCTTACACAATTTAAGACACAAATCTCTTTTGTTTAAAGTTGAAAAAGCGTGCATAGTTTGAATGAAATTTTAAAGAAAAATGTGAAAGCCTATTGTCATTTTACTTGTTGGAAATTTTTAGGCAAAATCCAAGATGGCAGCCGTTGTCACGGCAACCGGAAGCGTCAGACAAATAAAAGAAGAAATAATTTGCCCATTATACCTGTACTCTATATGAGTTAAATTCATGAACGAAAGTGTAAATTTTCACCCCAGAGCCCATCTGCTCCCGCCCCCAACCCCACCCCTCTTACTCAAATGTCACTTCTGGTAGACATATTCCTCAAAATGAAAACAAAATTTTGGGATCATTTAGAAAATACACGATGCTCAAACGTGGACGCTTTTCGTAGCCTAGCAACAGAGCTATTAGCACACAAAGTAGAATAACCAACTCATACATTAAATCTCACATCAAGGCAGACCTGACTACTAATCACAATACTATTCTAGTCTTCACACCAAGACAGACCTGACTACTATCACAATACTATCCTAGTCTTCACGCCAAGACAGACATGGCTACTAATCACAATACTATTCTAGTCTTTACACCAAGACAGACTTGACTACTAATCATAACACTATTGTAATCTTCACATCAATATAGACATGACTACTAATCACAATACTATTCTAGTCTTCACACCAAGACAGACATGACTACTAATCACAATACTATCCTAGTCTTCACGCCAAGACAGACATGGCTACTAATTACAATATTATCCTAGTCTTCACACCAAGACAGACATGGCTACTAATCACAATACTATCCTAGTCTTCACACCAAGACAGACATGACTACTAATCACAATACTATCCTAGTCTTCACGCCAAGACAGACATGGCTACTAATCACAATACTATCCTAGTCTTCACATCAAGACAGACGTGACTACTAATCATAACACTATTGTAATCTTCACATCAAGACAGACGTGACTACTAATCATAATACTATTGTAATCTTCACATCAAGACAGACGTGACTACTAATCACAATACTATCCTAGTCTTCACATCAAGACAGACGTGACTACTAATCATAACACTATCCTAGTCTTCACACCAAGACAGACGTGACTACTAATCACAATACTATTCTAGTCTTCACATCAAGACAGACGTGACTACTAATCACAATACTATTCTAGTCTTCACACCAAGACAGACGTGACTACTAATCATAACACTATTGTAATCTTCACATCAAGACAGACGTGACTACTAATCATAAAACTATTGTAATCTTCACATCAAGACAGACGTGACTACTAATCACAATATTATCCTAGTCTTCACATCAAGACAGACATGACTACTAATCACAATACTATCCTAGTCTTCACACCAAGACAGACGTGACTACTAATCACAATACTATCCTAGTCTTCACACCAAGACAGACGTGACTACTAATCACAATACTATCCTAGTCTTCACACCAAGACAGACGTGACTACTAATCACAATACTATCCTAGTCTTCACATCAAGACAGACGTGACTACTAATCACAATACTATCCTAGTCTTCACACCAAGACAGACGTGACTACTAATCACAATACTATCCTAGTCTTCACACCAAGACAGACGTGACTACTAATCACAATACTATCCTAGTCTTCACATCAAGACAGACATGGCTACTAATCACAATACTATCCTAGTCTTCACATCAAGACAGACGTGACTACTAATCACAATACTATTCTAGTCTTCACATCAAGACAGACGTGACTACTAATCACAATACTATTCTAGTCTTCACATCAAGACAGACGTGACTACTAATCACAATACTATCCTAGTCTTCACATCAAGACAGACATGGCTACTAATCACAATACTATCCTAGTCTTCACATCAAGACAGACGTGACTACTAATCACAATACTATCCTAGTCTTCACACCAAGACAGACGTGACTACTAATCACAATACTATCCTAGTCTTCACATCAAGACAGACGTGACTACTAATCACAATACTATCCTAGTCTTCACATCAAGACAGACGTGACTACTAATCACAATACTATTCTAGTCTTCACATCAAGACAGACGTGACTACTAATCACAATACTATCCTAGTCTTCACATCAAGACAGACGTGACTACTAATCACAATACTATCCTAGTCTTCACATCAAGACAGACGTGACTACTAATCACAATACTATCCTAGTCTTCACATCAAGACAGACGTGACTACTAATCACAATACTATCCTAGTCTTCACATCAAGACAGACGTGACTACTAATCACAATACTATCCTAGTCTTCACATCAAGACAGACGTGACTACTAATCACAATACTATCCTAGTCTTCACATAGGTACAGCATGTGGTTGACGGGGGCTAATGGTAGGTCCTATTTCTTTCCTTTCCTTCTTTCACTTATCTGTATTATTATTATTATTATTATTATTTATTATTATTATTATTATTATTATTATTATTATTATTATTATTATTATTATTATTATTATTATTACTATTAATACTATTATTAATATTATTATTGTTAGCCATCTGAACTTCTTGACATTGTCTACAATTTCAAATTTCAGCATGCAGTTATTTCAATTAAACTTTGATGACAATCAACGGTAAACTAAAATGATATCAGATCCATACCGTTAAAACGCTAATGTTGCGGTGACGGTGGTGGTTTGTCAAGAACTTTTTCGAATGATCTGGCCTTAGAATTCAATCTAAATATAGCATTTATAATGAATAACATGAATATTATAGTCATTCAGTTTAACCACTGACGCAATTAGACACCAAGTATGTCCACAGCTGCTACTTCCGTTGTTTAAAATCCACACCTTGGAAACCAGTCATGTATTATATAGGATCATCATTTTATATATTTGTTTCGTTTTTGCTGTAGTCGTTTTTGCTTTATATTACGTACGAGCGGGGAGATCCGATTTCACGTCATCTATTGGGCAAGAGCCATTTGATTGGACAATCACGTGGCTGAAAAACGAAGGATTACGTAGTTTTAAGAAATACACGTCAACTGGGAATTCCAATGTAGATTTCGTCGATGTCATATTATTCATACCGCATGTATTACAGTAGGGGGAATTAGCGTAAAATTGTGCAAATTCGGAGTGAAAGCACGAAAATTCACAGAACAGGTGTCGAGGTCGTTATGAAGACAACCTGATATAGAACCACACTGGTAATTGACCACAACAATAATTTTGGACACTTATATATTTCCTATATATATATGTTTTGTAAATTCAGGGGAAGTAACCGAGGAAATACCTTATTTTCCTATTATTTTCATATACATTCATATTTACAATTATATCAATAAATGAAGTTTGAATTGGACGAAAACAGCGAGGGCAACTAAAATTGACATCCTTTTGTTGATTTTATGAATTATGTATATATTTTCTTACAAATAAAGACAAAAATGGGCCATTTTCTGATCCAATATTGTTTTATAGTGCCTTGTACATCATGTTGTTCTCTCTCTCTCTCTCTCTCTCTCTCTCTCTCTCTCTCTCTCTCTCTCTCTCTCTCTCTCTCTCTCTCTCTCTGCTCTCCATCTCTCTCTCTCTCTCTCTCTCTCTCCCTCCCTCTCTCTCTCTCTCTCTCTCTCTCTCTCTCCCTTTCTCTCTCTCTCTCTCTCTCTCTCTCTCTCTCTCTCTCTCTCTCTCTCTCTCTCTCTCTCTCTCTCTCTCTCTCTCTCTCTCTCTCTCTCTCTCTCTCTCTCTCTCTCTCTCTCTCTCTCTCTCTCTCTCTCTCTCTCTCTCTCTCTCTCTCTTCTCTCTCTCTCTCTCTCTCTCTCTCTCTCTCTCTCTCTCTCTCTCTCTCTCTCTCTCTCTCTCTCTCTCTCTCTCTCTCTCTCTCTCTCTCTCTCTCTCTCTCTCTCTCTCTCTCTCTCTCTCTCTCTCTCTCTCTCTCTCTCTCTCTCTCTCTCTCTCTCTCTCTCTCTGCCTCTGTCTGTCTATATGTCTCTCTCAAATAGAAAGGAAATAAAATATGAATGAAAGTGCTACGTACCCGTCATTTATATTTGACATACTCCACATCTACACAGGTCTGTACACGGTAAGTTGGAACGTAAACATTTGCATCGGCTGTTCGTACATTCCTTCTTATAGAAGCATCTAGTTAGTTCTTGACACACTTTGGATATTTCCGGCAGGGCTATCCACACAGGCTCAAGTACAACTCCATCCATTTTCCAACCCCAGTCCAGAGGAGAAGGTGGTCGCACATCCCTTTGTAAAGAGGAATACCAGATGTATCCAGCCTGGTAGGCTGCCATCTTTATGCACTGAAGCGATGCTCCAGAGGTGGGGGGGGGGGGGTTCTTTCTATTGCTCGTCCTTTATGACAACAAAAGAATATTTCTTGCATCATTGGCACGAGTGCAAATGCAGGTTTTGTCATACATATAAATTACGAAGCGCTCGAGCATATGCACATTATGATCTGTAATGATGCTTGGAGTGGAAGACAACGAGGCAAATGTCTCTGTGGCATGTGGCAATGCAGTCCATGACGCCCATGCTGTCTTCTTCCCAATTCCATGGAATGCCGAAACAGTATCGCAACCGGTAAAAGCATGGAAAAATAAAAGTATCCTTGCCTCCTCTGGACCTACCGTCCGAGCAATTTCATGAATGTGAATGAACTTGAAATGACGCCCTGTTCTATAAGCAACCCACAGATGTTGAACGTGTAATTGAGAGAAGAAAGCCGTTGCCAATACTATAACATCCGTATCAACTGACCTTATAGTGATGCTGAGGTGACCATGTCTTGCTGCATCAGCAGCGTGTAATATTATTCTGCTGTCAGCTTCTTCAAATTTCTCATATGTATAAGTGAAGTTCCTTCAAGACCATTACAGCCCATAGTCGGGGTTTATCCCGCTTTCTATAGTGTGAAGCGAACAGGTGATAATAATCACCTCCTGGACAGGACGCTAGCCTGGCGCCGGTTTTTATTCCCAAGCTAGTACTTGTACCCATTTGCACTTGGGTCGAGTGGATAAATGCGTGTTACTTAAGTGTCTTTCCCAAGGAACGCAACGTCGGGCCTGGCTTTGCCAGGATTCGAACCCGGCACCTCATGATCATCAGTCCGGCAGCCTAATCACTCGGTCACCGACCCACAATTTTCGCATATAAGATTAATAAAATCGTCTTATCTTATCTTATCGTATTTCGCTGCTGGGTGAACAGGAGGGCTATTAACCGAACTTGAGGTTTTGTTAGTTTTATTCATTTGAAAGTCCACTGACTTCCCACGTGAAGTTAATATTGTTTTAGGCGTTACCACTGAACCACAAGGTTGTGGGCTTGTAATCACAACACTGGTTCAAACCCCACGGCTGGCAGGGGGTGTTTTTTGGCCCACACCATTGGACTATCAGGAAAGGTACTTCATTCTGCTTTCTTAACTGGACTCAAGTGTGAATGAGTACCCAGCTATAGGTAGAGAAAGATCTTGTCATAGTGTTAGTACGAAGCGCCTGGCAGGCTGCTGTTTTCTACTCAGGGAGTTAAGAAGGACTTTGAATGAAATGGCCTGCTGGGGGATAAATGATGTACAGTCCGTGAGTCTGCACTTGTGCGGGGATACGGATTATAAATCCAACTTTTTCTTTATCTTTATTTTGGCGACTTAAATAAAAAATGATTGTACAATTCAGCCTTACCCCATGATAAGACATTTCAAACTTAACTTATTGAAAGCTTTCCCTCAGCTTTATCTTCAAGACAATGAAAATAATTATATTGTATCCCATATCTTCCTTGATGCGCATGTGGCCTAGTGCTTAGGTCGCCGGACTTGGGGTCATGAGGTTCGTGGTTCGAGTCCTACCAATGCTAAGCCCTGACGTTGTGTTTCTTGGGGAAAGACGCTCAACACACATTTACCCCCATTCGTCCTAGGTGCAAGTGGATG
Source organism: Doris montereyensis (assembly GCA_037039925.1). Lineage (NCBI taxonomy): Eukaryota > Metazoa > Mollusca > Gastropoda > Nudibranchia > Dorididae > Doris > Doris montereyensis. The sequence goes on from JAXRKP010000830.1 coordinate 106,113, forward strand.
CCGTACAGACAACAGCTTAGATGGAAATAATACCTTGGTGCAAGTGGATGCCGTACAGACAACAGCTTAGATGGAAATAATACCTTGGTGCAAGTGGATGCCGTACAGACAACAGCTTAGATGGAAATAATACCTTGGTGCAAGTGGATGCCGTACAGACAACAGCTTAGATGGAAATAATACCTTGGTGCAAGTGGATGTCGTACAGACAACAGCTTAGATGGAAATAATACCTTGGTGCAAGTGAATGTCGTACAAACAACAGCTTAGATGGAAATAATACCTTGGTGCAAGTGGATGCCGTACAGACAACAGCTTAGATGGAAATCACACCTTGGTGCAAGTGGATGCCGTACAGACAACAGCTTAGATGGAAATAATACCTTGGTGCAAGTGGATGCCGTACAGACAACAGCTTAGATGGAAATAATACCTTGGTGCAAGTGGATGCCGTACAAACGACAGCTTAGATGGAAATAATACCTTGGTGCAAGTGGATGACGTACAAACAACAGCTTAGATGGAAATAATACCTTGGTGCAAGTGAATGTCGTACAAACAACAGCTTAGATGGAAATAATACCTTGGTGGGTGCAAGTGGATGCCGTACAAACAACAGCTTAGATGGAAATAATACCTTGGTGCAAGTGGATGCCGTACAAACAACAGCTTAGATGGAAATAATACCTTGGTGCAAGTGGGTGCCGTACAAACAACAGCTTAGATGGAAATAATACCTTGGTGCAAGTGGATGCCGTACAGACAACATCTTAGATGGAAGTACTACCTTGGTGCAAGTGGATGCCGTACAAACAACAGCTTAGATGGAAATAATACCTTGGTGCAAGTGGATGCCGTACAAACAACAGCTTAGATGGAAGTAATACCTTGGTGCAAGTGGATGCCGTACAAACAACAGCTTAGATGGAAGTACTACCTTGGTGCAAGTGGATGCCGTACAAACAACAGCTTAGATGGAAGTAATACCTTGGTGCAAGTGGATGCCGTACAAACAACAGCTTAGATGGAAGTACTACCTTGGTGCAAGTGGATGCCGTACAAATAACAGCTTAGATGGAAATAATACCTTGGTGCAAGTGGATGCCGTACAGACAACAGCTTAGATGGGAATAATACCTTGGTGCAAGTGGATGCCGTACAAACAACAGCTTAGATGGAAATAATACCTTGGTGCAAGTGGATGCCGTACAGACAACAGCTTAGATGGAAATAATACCTTGGTGCAAGTGGATGCCGTACAAACAACAGCTTAGATGGAAGTACTACCTTGGTGCAAGTGGATGCCGTACAAACAACAGCTTAGATGGAAATAATACCTTGGTGCAAGTGGATGCCGTACAAACAACAGCTTAGATGGAAATAATACCTTGGTGCAAGTGGATGTCGTACAAACAACAGCTTAGATGGAAATAATACCTTGGTGCAAGTGGATGCCGTACAAACAACAGCTTAGATGGAAATAATACCTTGGTGCAAGTGAATGTCGTACAAACAACAGCTTAGATGGAAATAATACCTTGGTGCAAGTGAATGTCGTACAAACAACAGCTTAGATGGAAATAGTACCTTGGTGCAAGTGAATGTCGTACAAACAACAGCTTAGATGGAAGTACTACCTTGGTGCAAGTGAATGTCCTACAAACAACAGCTTAGATGGAAATAATACCTTGGTGCAAGTGAATGTCGTACAAACAACAGCTTAGATGGAGATAATACCTTGGTGCAAGTAGATGCCGTACAAACAACAGCTTAGATGGAAGTACTACATTGCGATAGACTAGCGTCCAGTCCAGGGTGTGATTGTTATCACGTGTTCCGCTTCACGCTGTAATAAAACGAAACCGGGATAAGCTCCAGCTCCTTTGGCCGGTAGAAACTTGAAGGACTTTCTTCTTTTTTGTTGTTTTTGTAAGTTTAGCATAGTTTCCTGAATATGTAATCGTTTAGTTTGACACGACTATCGCTTATAGGAATTGAGTGATTGTAAGCTTGCTTGGTTTTGGTTTTATCGGGTTGTATACATTCATAGTTTCAAAATGAGTCTGGTAGAACAATATTTTTCAAATGAGAACGATCTTGCGATCATTTAGAGCCTACATGCAATGTATGGTTCCTTTTAGTGGTCTTAGTGGCCTGACATTCCTGACAGAGCCTTTTGCGAACAAAGAACGACCTTGGGATCATTTAGAGCCTACATACAATGTATGGTTCCTCTTGGTGGTCTTAGTGGCCTGACATTCCTGTCAGACCCCTTGGCGAACAAAGAACGACATTGGGATCATTTAGAGCCCACATACAATATATGGTTCCTCTTGGTGGTCTTAGTGGTCTTAGTGGCCTGACACTCCTGACAGAGCTTTTTGCGAAGAAAGAACGACCTTGGGATCATTTAGAGCCCACATACAATGTATGGTTCCCCTTAGTGGTCTTAGTAGTCTTAGTGGTCTGACATTCCTGACAGAGCCTTTGCGAACAAAGAACGACCTTGGGATCATTTAGAGCCTACATACAATGTATGGGTCCCCTTAGTGGTCATAGTGGTCTTAGTGGTCTGACACTCATGACAGAGCCTTTTGCGAACAAAGAACGACCTTGGGATCATTTAGAGCCCACATACAATGTATGGTTCCCCTTAGTGGTCTTAGTGGTCTTAGTGGCCTGACATTCCTGACAGAGCCTTTTGCGAACAAAGAACGACCTTGGGATCATTTAGAGCCTCCATACAATGTATGGTTCCCCTTAGTGGTCTTAGTGGTCTTAGTGGCCTGACATTCCTGACTGAGCCTTTTGCGAACAAAGAACGACCTTGGGATCATTTAGAGCCCACATACAATGTATGGTTCCCCTTAGTGGTCTTAGTGGTCTTAGTGGTCTTATTGGCCTGACACTCCTGACAGAGCCTTTTGCGAACAAAGAACGACCAACTCAGAATTATAATAAAGATATAAAGATAAAGCTGGATTTCTAGTCCGTATCCCTGCATAAGTGCAGGCTCACCGACTGTTCATTTATCCCCCAGTAGGCCATTACATTCAAAGTCCTTCTCAACTCCAGAGGGATCATACAGTACTCAAACCTGTTAGACTTTTCATACTAACACTCTGACAAGATTTTTCTCTACATATAGCTGTTTTATTCATTCACACCTGAGTCAGTCAAGTGAGAGAAGTAGAATGAAGTACCTTTCCTAAGAGTACAACGTTGTAAAAAGAAAGCCCGCCTGTGCCAGGCGTGGGGCTTGAACCAGTGTAGTTATGATTACAAGACCACCACGCTATGGTTCAACTACAATGCCTGATAGTAAATTGAAAGAATGAAAATGACCGCATAGATTGAAAGAATGAAAATGACCGCATAGATTGAAAGAATGAAAATGACCGTATAGATTAAAAGAATGAAAATGATCGCATAGATTAAAAGAATGAAAATGACCGCATAGATTGAAAGAATGAAAATGACCGCATAGATTGAAAGAATGAAAATGACCGCATAGATTGAAAGAATGAAAATGACCGCATAGATTGAAAGAATGAAAATGATCGCATAGATTGAAAGACTGAAAATGACCATGAAAATGATCGCATAGATTGAAAGAATGAAAATGATCGCATAGACTGAAAGAATGAAAATGACCGCATAGATTGAAAGAATGAAAATGATCGCATAGATTAAAAGAATGAAAATGATCGCATAGATTAAAAGAATGAAAATGATCGCATAGATTGAAAGAATGAAAATGATCGCGTAGATTGAAAGAATGAAAATGAATAGATTGAAAGAATGAAAATGATCGCATAGATTAAAAGAATGAAAATGATCGCATAGATTGAAAGAATGAAAATGATCGCATAGATTGAAAGAATGAAAATGATCGCATAGATTAAATGAATGAAAATGATCGCATAGATTAAAAGAATGAAAATGATCGCATAGATTGAAAGAATGAAAATGACCGCATAGATTGAAAGAATGAAAATGATCGCATAGATTGAAAGACTGAAAATGACCATGAAAATGATCGCATAGATTGAAAGAATGAAAATGATCTCATAGATTGAAAGAATGAAAATGATCGCGTAGATTGAAAGAATGAAAATGATCGCATAGATTGAAAGAATGAAAATGATCGCATAGATTGAAAGAATGAAAATGATCGCATAGATTGAAAGAATGAAAATGATCGCATAGATTAAAAGAATGAAAATGATCGCATAGCCTTATGTACTGGGTAGAATACTCAACTGCGAGCTGACGTCTGTCTCAGTCTCACTGCGTTTTTTTGGGGGGGTTTTTCTGTTGTCTTTATATTTTTTAATTTTTTGTTTCTTGTTTTAGTTGTAGAAAGTATTCGACGGTCCAAAAAATGGAAATGAGTAATAATTGTGTTAAATGTAAACTTTATTGTCTTAAGCTGCCACTATTAATAGTGTTATGTGTAATTGTGTTTAGAACATTGTTATACATGTATTATCTTTGTGTAACCATGTTTAACAAGTAGGTGCAGTTATATTTAACAATTATTACAGGGTTCATTTCAATAGTGTTGCCTACTATTGTCCCCTTTTGTGAAAAATGAGAAAAGGGGGGGGTATTCCCCGTATGACATCACAATGTGTGTTGTATGTGTAACTTATACTTTAAGTCAATTAAGCGTGTAGACATTCCTCATTCGTTGTCTGACGAAGGGTTATACCTGAAACATCACGTCATGTATGTTTTGTCTTCCTTACTGGAGTTGTCGCTTACTTGCCATTTCATTTCATACTTAGCTTCTATGCCAATATGAGTGACGTTCACACCGGTGAAAAATCCATGCAGTCACAGTGTGCAAATATTTACTAAATTGTTTAATCAAATTCAATTTTTTACATACATAGGAGTAGAAAACATCGGTTGGGCTGCCGGACTGGGTATACAGGTCCCGAGGTAAGAATCCTAGCAAAGCTAGGTTTGGTGTCCTTGGGAGAGACACTTAACACCATTTTCCCACTCTTCTCAGGTGCAAATGGGTACAACTCAGTTTGAGAGTAAAAACCTGCGTCATACTTGTGCCCTGTCCAGGAGGTGATTTAGAAACCGGGATAAGCTCCGACTGCAACAGCCCTGGAAAAGAACTTTTACATGTCAATAAATGGAAACTTTTAATATTTGCAACTCGTCGGCTGACGACCAACAGATAAATGATGGAGTTACATCAAAGGGAATTAATCAACAAAATGGATACTTTTCATGATCATTCATCCAAACACATTTGTCTTATTTTTTAGACTTTTTGTCAAACCATTGATTCTTAAATGATTTTTTTCTTTTGATTCTATCATTTGTTTCATTCTTAAATTTTTTTGTCTTCTCTATCTTTCGATCAATTTTCGAAATATGACAATAAGTGACAACTTAATAAAGACAGAACAAACACGTGGGGGGTTTTTCAGACAACAAACGAGAAATATCTAGAATCTAGATCTGAATTCTTTTCATCAATGTGATGTCTCTAAAGGAGAAAGAAAAAAAGAAAAGACATTTGATCGTCAGAGAGGGGGTTGAAGAATCTTTCAGATCTAGAATGAAATTTGAAAATAAGTACGTAATAAATGAGAAAGAGATAGATATCTAAATCTTTGTCTTCACTGGGTCTAGAAAGAAGAAATTAGAGAATTATCAATCAAGACAAAAATTTTTGCGAAATTTTAAATTACAAATTTAGCGATTAAGGGGAAGATTTTTCAAAAAAAGAAGAAGACATTTATTCATTTTACATCTTTCGTTTCATAATGTAGTCACTCAACAATTCATAATTTGAGTCTTTGAAAACAGCAAGATTTTTCGACGTGGAAGACTTTTGACTTCAATATTTAAGGATTCTTTGTGACTAGATGTTTGTCTGCACATTTCTAAATGTTTGATATCAGATATAATCATTTCTCCCGATCTAATATTCTTGTACTTGGCATCGGACATCCAGAAATCTAGAATCTAAAATTACTTGTGGGCGGTGGTCATTCTCTTAGGTCTAGATCTAAGTAGTCTAGATCTACATTTTCAGACGGATGAAATCCAAATCCTTTCCCGGAACCAGCTTAGCCCCCACATCATTGGGGCAGGTAGGGTGGGGAGGGGGCGTTCAGGGTTTGTGGATAGATTTCTTGTCTCACCTCTTTTTGTCTCTTTATAAATAGATTTTACCGTGCATAATGATAACATTCACTTTCCATCTTCCCCGAAAGAAAAGTTCTTACTTTTTTTATATTTTCAATTGAAAATTTTTGGAATGTCTAAGATCCAGAAATTTGGTCTAACATTAAACTAGGTGCAGTACTTTCAATTAACCTTTGACATGTCAATCTGATCTCCTCTTTTGATTGTCTTT
>JAXRKP010000830.1:120000-132500 GCA_037039925.1 Doris montereyensis
AAATTTTTACATTTACATAGTAACTTAGATACAAGCAACACATTGGCAGGAAAAAATTAGCCAAAAATGCATTAGGGGAAAAAAGTGAAAATTCAGTAGGACGCCCCCTTAAGGTCATATCCCTTGAGAATTTACAGTCATACAAGTAAACTTCCTTTAAGCTCATCACCCTTGAGAATTTACAGTCATACAAGTAAAATTCCTTTAAGGTCATAACCCTTGAGAATTTACAGTCATACAAGTAAAATTCCTTTAAGGTCATAACCCTTGAGAATTTACAATCATACAAGTAAAATTCCTTTAAGGTCATAACCATTGAAAATTTACAGTCATACAAGTAAACTTCCTTTAAGGTCATCACCCTTGAGAATTTAGGGTCATACAAGTAAACTTCCTTTAAGGTCATAACCCTTGAGAATTTACAGTCATACAAGTAAAATTCCTTTAAGGTCATAACCCTTGAGAATTTACCGTCATACAAGTAAACTTCCTTCAAGGTCATCACCCTTGAGAATTTACAGTCATACAAGTAAACTTCCTTTAAGGTCATAACCCTTGAGAATTTACAGTCATACAAGTAAAATTCCTTTAAGGTCATAACCCTTGAGAATTTAGGGTCATACAAGTAAAATTCCTTTAAGGTCATAACCCTTGAGAATTTACAGTCATACATTAAAATTCCTTTAAGGTCATAACCCTTGAGAATTTACAGTCATACAAGTAAAATTCCTTTAAGGTCATAACCCTTGAGAATTTAGGGTCATACAAGGAAAGTTCCTTTAAGGCCATCACCCTTGAGAATTTACAGTCATACAAGTAAAATTCCTTTAAGGCCATAACCCTTGAGAATTTACAGTCATACAAGTAAAATTCCTTTAAGGCCATCACCCTTGAGAATTTACAGTCATACAAGTAAACTTCCTTTAAGGTCATCATCCTTCAGAATTTCAATAACATGAAGCAGAACAGTTGATAAGAATGACCTCCTGGCCAGGACGCTAGTCTGATGCAGGCTATTACTCGCAAAATAGTGCTTGTACCCATTTACTCTTGGGTAGAGTAAGGGAAATGCGTGTTAAATGTCTTTCCCAAGGAACACGCCGTTGGACCTGGCTTTGCTAGAGTTCGAACTCGGGACCTCAAGATCTCCAGTCTGGCAACCTCACCGCTCGGCCAACGATGGTCATACAAGCAGTTGAGTAAAGTCAGAAGTGATAAACAACAATTAGGCCAAAAGAAAGAGACCAAACAAGTGACTTCTTGGTTCTCTTTCTGACGTCACGCTGTAAGTGTGTAGATATTCCTCGTCTGTTGTCAAGTCTGATGAAGGGTTGGAGTCACTTACTGTCGTTTATCAGTTTTGGTCATATAAGCAAGTGGGATTTCAATTTGTTGACCTTTATCTTCATTCATCTTTATTATCCCCCCCCCCCCCCCCCCCCCCCAGCTCGTGAGCCAGAGCGTCTTGCTGAGGAGAAAAGCCACATTCTGGCTGAGACGCAAGACTTGGCCTTTCACAACTATACCACTTTTATAGAGACGTCCGATTGTTCTAAGGAAATTTTCCAAGACGTGAGTTTGACTTCCTGGTTTTTTTATTTTTTTTATTTATGATCCCATATTTAACCTTCCTATGTGGGGTTTCATGGATTTGATTTGATTTTACCCACATCCACAACTAAGGTAATCTTTGACTTTTGGGTAGGATTTAAAAAAAAAATTCTTCCTGGGACTGCCTACACATGTCCTTCTCCGATAGAACTAGATGTCGATCCACCTACCTGAAACAGGAGGGTTGGTATTACAAAAACAAATTTGAGAAGATTTTTCAACCTGTCGGGGCATGAACCTACAGTCTTGTAGTTGAGAGGCAGACATCTTGCCTCCGGACCACCGTGTCCCCCCACCCAGCTAAAAGGGGACTCGGCAGTCCAGAGGCAAGGTGTCGGTCTCTCAACCAAAAGGTAGTGGGTTGAAGCCCTGCCAACGGTTGAAAAATCTCTCGATTATTTTTAGAGTAAAATCTACCCCCATCCCCCCACCCTATAGAAACCGGGATAAGGTACACAGCTCTGCAGGCCATAAAGATTTTGAAAAAGCTTTTAATCGCATTTAAAAACTGTAGCCAGCAAGTTCCATTGCCGTTGCCTGGTATCTAGTGAAAATCAAAATGATGATGATTCGTCTCTTTGTCTCTTACAGTTTCAGATCAAATAACAGCGCTTGGACATGATTTGTCTCTTTGTCTCTGACAGTTTCAGATCATAAAACAGCACTTGGACATGATTTGTCTCTTTGTCTCTTACAGTTTCAGATCATAAAACAGCACTTGGACATGATTTGTCTCTTTGTCTCTTACAGTTTCAGATCATAGAACAGCACTTGGACGGCCTGTTGACCAAGCTTCCCTCCTTCTCAGAAGAATGCACCAATGTCATCCAGAAGGCCCAGGAGATCAGCTCCAGGTCAGATGTTTGGTTATTTTCCATTATTTTTGTTTGTCTCATTCATGGCAGCCAAAAAACTGGACATAGAAAACAAAGGAAGACTGCCGACAAGAGGGCAGGATGACATTAAAAAAAAATACATGGGGCGCCACGGCAGAGGAAAGCATGGGACACAACTCACTGGAAGACTTGTGCGGAGGGCTACCGTCTTGAAATGGATAGACCATGCCTGGTGATTGTCTCATCCATTCATGAAAGGGGACTCGGTACTCCAGAGGCAAGGTGTCGGCCTCTCAACCAAGAGGTAGTGGGTTCAAGCCCCGCCAACGGTTGAAAAATCTTCTAAATTGTTTTCAAGCAAAATCTACCCCTTGGTACAGCTAGGTGGATTGACACCTAGTCTCATTGGAATCGGACGATAAAAAAGGAGGTCCCTTGTGCAGACCACAACACTGTGCATGTTAAAGATCCCTTGGCTGTTAGCAGGGCAGTCTGGGCACAGTTAATAATCCTACCAAAAACTCTGAGATCACCTTAGTTGTGGATGTGGGTAAACCAAATCAAATGACTTTCCTTTCACTCTGTTACACACATTTTATTATGCTGTTTCCTCTGAATTCACCCTGAGGTCACCACATATGCGGTAGACAGGGTAAATTTCAATGAAACTCTGTGTCTCTGTCTGTTGATTCGTCTGTAGCTTTGTCTTTGCTTCCTTCTTTCTGTCCTCCTCTCTCTTTCTATATTTCCCACCCTGCCTGTCAGTCTGTTTGTCGTGTTTTTCTCTGTCTGTCCCTCTGACTCTCACTGGTTGGCGGGCGGTGCTGGTAGGCTCTACTTCTTTCCTTTCACTTTTTTTTTTTTTTTACTTTCACTTTTGTTTCATCTAGCTGTTTCCTCTTAATTCACCCTGAGCTCACTGCATATGGTGGATGGACAGGGTAAATTTCACTGAAACAAGCAAACCAAGACATGCACTGTGTGTCTCTCTCTCTATGGTTTGCATGCACTCTGTCTCTCTCTCTATGGTTTGCACTCACTGTGTGTCTCTCTCTATGGTTTGCACACACTGTGTGTCTCTCTCTATGGTTTTGCATGCACTGTGTCTCTCTCTATGGTTTGCACACACTGTGTGTCTCTCTCTATAGTTTGCATGCACTGTGTGTCTCTCTCTATGGTTTGCACACACTGTGTGTCTCTCTCTATGGTTTGCATGCACTGTGTGTTTCTCTCTCTATGGTTTGCATGCACTGTGTGTCTCTCTCTATGGTTTGCATGCACACTGTGTGTCTCTCTCTATGGTTTGCACACACTGTGTGTCTCTCTCTCTATGGTTTGCACACACTGTGTGTCTCTCTCCATGGTTTGTACACACTGTGTGTCTCTCTCTATAGTGGTTTGCACACACTGTGTGTCTCTCTCTATGGTTTGCACACACTGTGTGTCTCTCTCTATGGTTTGCATGCACTGTGTCTCTCTCTATGGTTTGCACACACTGTGTCTCTCTATGGTTTGCACACACTGTGTGTCTCTCTCTATGGTTTGCACACACTGTGTTTGTGCACTCTCTCTATGGTTTGCATGCACTGTGTCTCTCTATGGTTTGCACACACTGTGTGTCTCTCTCTATGGTTTGCACACACTGTGTGTCTCTATGGTTTGCACACACTGTGTCTCTCTCTATGGTTTGCACACACTGTGTGTCTCTCTCTATGGTTTGCATGCACTGTGTGTCTCTCTCTATGGTTTGCACACACTGTGTGTCTCTATGGTTTGCACACACTGTGTGTCTTCTCTATGGTTTGCACACACTGTGTGTCTCTCTATGGTTTGCATGCACTGTGTCTCTCTCTATGGTTTGCACACACTGTGTCTCTCTCTATAGTTTGCATGCACTGTGCCTCTCTCTATGATTTGCACACACTGTGTGTCTCTCTCTATGGTTTGCACACACTGTGTGTCTCTCTCTCTCTATGGTTTGCATGCACTGTGTCTCTCTCTCTATGGTTTGCACACACTGTGGTTCTCCATGGTTTGCACACACTGTGTGTCTCTCTATGGTTTGCACACACTGTGTGTCTCTCTCTATGGTTTGCATGCACTGTGTGTCTCTCTCTATGGTTTGCACACTGTGTGTCTCTCTCTATGGTTTGCACACACTGTGTGTCTCTCTCTATGGTTTGCACACATTGTGTGTCTCTATGGTTTGCACACATTGTGTGTCTCTCTATGGTTTGCACATTGTGTGTCTCTCTATGGTTTGCACACATTGTGTGTCTCTCTATGGTTTGCACACATTGTGTGTCTCTCTATGGTTTGCACACACTGTGTATCTCTCTATGGTTTGCATGCACTGTGTCTCTCTTTATGGTTTGCATGCACTGTGTGTCTCTCTATGGTTTGCACACACTGTGTGTCTCTCTCTATGGTTTGCACACGCTGTGTGTCTCTCTCTATGGTTTTGCATGCACTGTGTGTCTCTGTCTATGGTTTGCATGCACTGTGTCTCTCTCTACGGTTTGCATGCACTGTGTGTCTCTCTCTATGGTTTGCATGCATTGTGTGTCTCTGTCTATGGTTTGCATGCACTGTGTGTCTCTCTCTATGGTTTGCATGCACTGTGTGTCTCTCTCTATGGTTTGCACACACTGTGTGTCTCTCTCTATGGTTTTTGCACATACTGTGTGTCTCTCTCTATGGTTTGCACACACTGTGTGTCTCTCTCTATTGTTTGCACACATTGTGTGTCTCTCTCTATGGTTTGCACACACTGTGTGTCTCTCTCTATGGTTTGCACACACTGTGTGTCTCTCTCTATGGTTTGCATGCACTGTGTCTCTCTCTATGGTTTGCACACACTGTGTGTCTCTCTCTATGGTTTGCATGCACTGTGTCTCTCTCTATGGTTTGCACACACTGTGTGTCTCTCTCTATGGTTTGCACACACTGTGTGTCTCTCTCTATGGTTTGCACACATTGTGTGTCTCTCTCTATGGTTTGCACACACTGTGTGTCTCTCTCTATGGTTTGCACACACTGTGTGTCTCTCTCTATGGTTTGCACACACTGTGTGTCTCTCTATGGTTTGCACACACTGTGTGTCTCTCTCTATGGTTTGCACACACTGTGTGTCTCTCTCTATGGTTTGCACACACTGTGTCTCTCTCTATGGTTTGCATGCACTGTGTGTCTCTCTATGGTTTGCATGCACTGTGTGTCTCTCTCTATGGTTTGCATGCACTGTGTCTCTCTCTATGGTTTGCACACACTGTGTGTCTCTCTCTATGGTTTGCACACACTGTGTGTCTCTCTCTATGGTTTGCACACATTGTGTGTCTCTCTCTATGGTTTGCACACTCTGTGTGTCTCTCTCTATGGTTTGCACACACTGTGTGTCTCTCTCTATGGTTTGCACACAGTGTGTGTCTCTCTATGGTTTGCACACACTGTGTGTCTCTCTCTATGGTTTGCACACACTGTGTGTCTCTCTTTATGGTTTGCGCACACTGTGTATCTCTCTATGGTTTGCATGCACTGTGTCTCTCTTTATGGTTTGCATGCACTGTGTGTCTCTCTCTATAGTTTGCACGAACTGTGTGTCTCTTTATGGTTTGCATGCACTGTGTGTCTCTTTATGGTTTGCATGCACTGTGTGTCTCTCTCTATGGTTTGCATGCACTGTGTCTCTCTCTATAGTTTGCACACACTGTGTGTCTCTCTCTATGGTTTTGATTGCACTGTGTGTCTCTTTATGTTTTGCATGCACTGTGTGTCTCTCTATGGTTTGCAGGCATGTGTGTCTCTCTATGGTTTGCACACATTGTGTGTCTCTCTATGGTTTGCACACATTGTGTGTCTCTCTATGGTTTGCACACATTGTGTGTCTCTTTAGGGTTTGCATGCACTGTGTGTCTCTCTATGGTTTGCAGGCATGTGTCTCTCTATGGTTTGCACACATTGTGTGTCTCTCTATGGTTTGCACACATTGTGTGTCTCTCTATGGTTTGCACACATTGTGTGTCTCTCTATGGTTTGCACACATTGTGTGTCTCTCTATGGTTTGCACACATTGTGTGTCTCACTATGGTTTGCACACATTGTGTGTCTCTCTATGGTTTGCACACATTGTGTGTCTCTCTATGGTTTGATTGCACTATGTGTCTCTCTATGGTTTGCACACATTGTGTGTCTCTCTATGGTTTGATTGCACTGTGTGTCTCTCTATGGTTTGCACACATTGTGTCTCTCTCTATGGTTTGCACGAACTGTGTGTCTCTCTCTATGGTTTGATTGCACTGTGTGTCTCTCTATGGTTTGCACACATTGTGTGTCTCTCTATGGTTTGCACACACTGTGTCTCTCTCTATGGTTTGCACGAACTGTGTGTCTCTCTCTACGGTTTGATTGCACTGTGTGTCTCTCTCTATAGTTTGCACGAACTGTGTGTCTCTCTCTACTGTTTGATTGCACTGTGTGTCTCTCTCTATGGTTTGTATGCACTGTGTGTCTCTGTCTATGGTTTGCACACACTGTGTGTCTCTCTCTATGGTTTGTATGCACTGTGTGTCTCTGTCTATGGTTTGCACACACTGTGTGTCTCTCTCTATGGTTTGAACACACTGTGTGTCTCTCTCTACGGTTTGATTGCACTGTGTGTCTCTCTCTATGGTTTGCATGCACTGTGTGTCTCTCTATGGTTTGCATGCACTGTGTGTCTCTCTATGGTTTGCAGGCACTGTGTGTCTCTCTGTGGTTTGCATGCACTGTATGTCTCTCTATGGTTTGCATGCACTGTGTGTCTCTCTATGGTTTGCAGGTACTGTGTGTCACTATCTATGGTTTGCACACACTGTGCGTCTCTCTCTATGGTTTGCACACACTGTGTGTCTTTCTCTATGGTTTGCATGCACTGTGTGTCTCTCTCTACGGTTTGATTGCACTGTGTGTCTCTCTCTATGGTTTGCATGCACTGTGTGTCTCTCTCCATGGTTTGCATGCACTGCGTGTCTCTCTATGATTTGCAGGCACTGTGTGTCTCTCTCTCTATGGTTTGCATGCACTGTGTGTCTCTCTCTATGGTTTGCATACGTTGTGTAATTAATATGTGGAAGAGTATGCGGCCATTGTGTAATTAATATGTGGAAGAGTATGCGGACGTTGTGTAATTAATATGTGGAAGAGTATGCGGCCATTGTGTAATTAATATGTGGAAGAGTATGCGGCCATTGTGTAATTAATATGTGGAAGAGTATGCGGACGTTGTGTAATTAATATGTGGAAGAGTATGCGGACATTGTGTAATTAATATGTGGAAGAGTATGCGGACATTGTGTAATTAATATGTGGAAGAGTATGATTCATATGTGGAAGAGTATGCGGCCATTGTGATTAATATGTGGAAGAGTATGCGGACATTGTGTAATTAATATGGAAGAGTATGCGGACATTGTGTAATTAATATGTGGAAGAGTATGCGGACATTGTGTAATTAATATGTGGAAGAGTATGACATTGTGTAATTAATATGGAGATTGTGTAATTAATATGTGGAAGAGTATGCGGACATTGTGTAATTAATATGTGGTATGCGGATGTTGTGTAATTAATATGTAGAGTATGTGGACATTGTGTAATTAATATGTGGAAGAGTATGCGGACATTGTGTAATTAATATGTGGAAGAGTATGCGGACATTGTGTAATTAATATGTGGAAGAGTATGCGGCCATTGTGTAATTAATATGTGGAAGATATGCGGACATTGTGTAATTAATATGTGGAAGAGTATGCGGACGCTGTGTGAGTGGGTGAGCGATCGTGTTATATACTGTGTGCGGATCCCAAGAATGTTAACGCTCTATTCAACATCAAAGCTCATTGTTATTGTATGTTAGTATCTGCTTTCTATTCAATTTCAATTGTGGTACATATGATTTTTAAAATTTTGCTTTTCAGTCGGCGTATGAATACCCTGACGCTCCAGCGCCACACGCAGCTCTTGGAGATATTAGAGATGCCCCAGTTGATGGACACGTGCGTGAGAAACGGCTACTACGAAGAAGCCTTGGAACTGGCCGCTCATGTCAAACGGCTGGAGAAGAAACATCAAAATATCCCTGTCATTGCCGTGAGTGTCCATGTGGGAAATCTTCTATTATCTTTGTTAGCTTGTTTCTTTTTGTTTGTTGGTTTATGTGATGTGTTTTTATATCATGGGTGGTTGGCCCGGGTAGTGGACAGGTAAGCACCTGTACGGGGAGTAGATGATCCCGCCCTCCACGAGTCTCCTGCTGCCTTGCAGGCCGGTCTTGGCTGACCAAAGGGTAAGGGAGTTAACCCTGACAGAAAATAACAAACTGCTGCCTTGTAGACTGGTCTTGAATGACCAAAGGCTAAGGGAGTTAACCCTGACAGAAAATAACAAACTGCTGCCTTGTAGGCTGGTCTTGAATGACCAAAGGCTAAGTGAGTTAACCCTGACAAAAAATAACAAGGCCTGGTAGGGGGCCTCAAGGTGGCAGCCCCACCATCTACCTAGGGTACAGTGTGCTAATCCCCTGCTTATCCGAAACCTAACTGATGCAGAGAAATAAATATAATATACCTGGCTTGACCTTTCAACGGCGAAAATGGAAACGACTAAGAATTGGTTGAAGAAATGGAAAAATTCAAAGTAGATATTTTGGCTATTACAGAAACAAAGAAAAAAGGACAAGGAATAGAAAATGTAGGACCAAATAATATTTTACTCTTCTCAGAAGTAAATGTCAAAGATAGAGCTAGAGCAGGAGTAGGTCTCCTAGTAGATAAAAGACATGAAAAACTACTAGAAAGCTGGAAATTTATAAACCCACGGGTATTAGAGGTACATGTTAAACCAATGGGAAGAGAAATTAAATTATTAATATCTTATGGACCAAACGAAGATGCCACTAAAGAAGAAAAAGATACCTTCGAAAACGATTTACAAATAGCTGCAGAGAATCTTAAACACAAACAGGAACTAACGGTTTTAGGAGATTTAAACGCTAGAGTAGGCAACAATCTAGAGACATCAGGAGGAGTAATAGGTAAAGAAGGAGAGACAACTTCTCTAAATGGAGAGAGACTAATAGATTTTGCCTAAAGAATAACATAAAAATACCAAACACCTTTTTCCTCATAAAGATATCCACGAATATACAAGAGTAAATGAAGAAATTATGAAAAGTCAATGATAGACTACATAATAGTTAGCAGCTCCTTTTTTTACAGTACTTTGGATGCAAGAGTAAATAGAGGAGCAAAAATATTTAGTGATCATCACCTAGTGATTGCCAAAGTGAGATTACTGACTGAAGAAATCAAACAGAAAAGTAGTGAAAGAGATGTACCAATCTAGGATAAAAAGATTTATCAGTGAAAGACAGATGGATCTGAATGATACCACAATAGAAGAAAAGTGGCAAATGTATAAAGACTGAAGAGGTTTGTGGTAGGAAACAAATTAAAGGAGATGGGAAAAGAACAGCATGGTGGAATGAGAGCGTCAAAACTAAGATCAAAGAAAAAAGGATGCCTGGAAGAAATACTTGCAAACAAAGACACCAGAGGATAGGATAGATTACGTGAATATAAGAACTATCACCAAAGAGGAATTTAGGAAAGCAAAGCAGGAACAATGGGAAGAGTTTGGACAAAGACTTCAAGAAAGCTATCAAGGAAATAAAAAGCTGTTCTGAGGGGCGATGAAGAGCATGAGAAAGACCAAAGCATGCCCTATACTACAAATTAAGAATGCCAAAGGAGAAATAATAAAAGAAGACAACCAAATCATGGAAACATGGAGAAAGCATTTTCACCAATTACATAATCCCTCCAGAACGTATGAAACAAGGAGTAAAGATCAATTAGTAAGAGTAACAAGTAATCCGGAGGAGACAACTGAATATGTAGATATATATCAAAGGAAGAAATCCAAACAGAAATGTGAAATTAGGAAAAGCCCCAAGAGCAGATCAAATTCATCCAGAAATGGTTAAAAACCAAGGGAGAGAGGCAGACAAACTACTATACGCAATATGCCAACAAGCATGGAAGTCCAAACAGGTGCCAGACGACTGGAAAAAGGGCATGGTAGTACCAATACATGAGAAAGGATCAACTATGGAATGCTCAAACTATAAAGGGATATCACTGCTTAGCGTTCCAGGAAAAGTATATGCCAGGATACTGGAAATGAGACTAAGGAAAAGAGTAGAGGATCAGATTGAAGAACATCAGAGTGGATTTAGACCAGGAAGAAGTGTACAAGACCACATATTTACAATTAGACAAATAATAGAAAAATTCCTTGAGAGAAACATTGACTTGCGCCTGTGTTTTTTTGACTTATAAAAGGCAATTGACACTGCGAGGAGGGACGAACTATCACATTCCTTAAAAGAACACAATGTAGAGCAAAATTTAATAGAAGCCATTAAAAGTTTTTACAATAAACCATGTGCAGTGAGAGTAGCTGGAAACTTATCTGCAGAATTTGATGTAGATATAGGAGTAAGACAGGGTTGTACTCTAAGTCCTCTTTTGTTTATCATGTTAATGGATTCAATCGCAAAGGCATCCTCAAAAATGAAGAAAATGAATGTAGGTATGTGGAAGCTCAAACCAGTAAATGTATCAATGCTTTCATTTGCCGATGATTTAGTTCTGTTTGGAAAATCAGAAAGTGACTTTCAGTCGAATACAGTGAGTATCCGGTTAAACACACGGTGCTCGGGAGGCCCGAGTAGCGTGGGTTTAGGAGTTGCGTGCCTTTATAAAAAGTAATAAAAATTAAGTTACTTCCCTTTACTTCGGAAAAGATTGAGTTGTTTCCCTTGACCACACAGACTACCTGCGCAGACGGTACTAGGATGCCCTTATTAAGTTTGAATTAGATATTAGATCTAGATGGGTTTTTTTTTGTAATTTATTTTATTTTATTTTATTCAACAGAGAAATCCCAATAGAACCATAAACAAAAACACAGAGTACAGTACCATAGATAGATCTAGTACATGTAGCAGCTCAATGAAACACACAGTGCAAATATTGCTGACATTAACTGCATTACGACATGCAATATATTTCACATGGTAAATGGATGGGATAATAAGTTGTTAGGTTTTTGCAGTCAGGAGGATTATTTCCTTTGCAAAAATCGGGTAATGGAAGATTGTACTAGTTTTGAGGAAAGTTGTGTTTGAATGGCCTTGGTGATAGCGTCAAAGCGAGTTTGCGATGTCAATCCACTGAGCTCCATGAAACATCGGATGTTGTTGAGGCTTTGCATAAGATCAGTGGACGATGGCATCGTTACGATGTGTTGATCATCATCTTCATCGTCATCTAGATGTTGCTGGTCTGTTGGCTGTTGTTTGATCTGGCAGTCTTTTCTTTCTTTAGCAGACTCAATGATTGCTTCATCATTGAGTTCGCCAGTGACAGGCTCTTGATTGTCCAAGTCAATGAACTCATTGAAGAGTTCGGTGGTCATGTTGACAGGCGTTGGAAAATTCCCGTCATCTTCTACTTCTAGTGGAGCACTGTCAATTAGTGTTCCAGCGTTGCTAATGAAACCAGCTTTACGATAGCAGTTCACGATCATTGTTTGTGTTACGCTGGTCCAAGCATCAAACATCAAATAGATCACTCGCAGTGTAGTGATGCTCCGAGTGATGTCTGTGGCTGATTTTGTTTCATCCGCGTCAATTTCTAAAATGATTAGCTGATTGGTAGTGGCATTTCAGGTTGCGGATGATCCCTTGATTACAAGGCTGGAGAGTGGCTGTGGTGTTTGGAGGTAAAAATTCTAGCCTTATGGATATAAGGCCTTCAACTGCAGGGTGAGCGCTGCTATTATCCACTAGCAACAGTATCGAGCGGCCTTGCAGGCGTAGAGAGCAATCCCATGATTGCAAATATTCTGTGAATATTTGCGACGTCATCCACGCATTTGCTGAGTGACGATAAAAAAACCCGGCAGTTTGGATAAGTTGCTTGGGAAACCATATGGCTGCTTACCCTTCCCAAT
>JAXRKP010000830.1:137500-172500 GCA_037039925.1 Doris montereyensis
TCTACTGCTGACGGAGAGTCGCAATCTTGGCCTAAACAATCCTTACCTGAGTGGTCTAACGAGCTGAACAGTGTTGAAAGATAACATGGACGCATGCCTTATACATGAAATGAAAGAGAAATTATTCAATCATCTGAAAGTTGTTGGTTTTTTCTAGTTAAGTTAGTTCAAGTAGTGTATGCACAAGAAATGTTTTAATAACACCATGTTGTTGTATTGCACGAGTTACTCCCCTTTGCTTGAGAGGTTAAAACTAATGACCTAATAACGGAGGGTGCTTGGCAGACACTGTTGATAGGTTCTACTTCTTTCCAGTCACTATTTCACTCTTCCTTCTCTTTCATCTTGCTGTTTCCTCTTGATTTAACGCTAAGATCACCGCATCTGGTGGACAGGGTCAATTTCAATTAAAAAAGCCTAAATTAAGCCTTGAGACGCAATGGGCTGATAAAGCCTACACTATCAATCAAGTTATCTTTAACTCAAAAATTTGTTTGATTTCAGCCTACACTCACATCACCAAGACGATTGAGGCGAGTCGTGTGCACCTGTTTGACATCATGACCCAATTCAGAGCCATCTTCTCCGATGAAGATCCGTTGGTCAGCACCGGAAAGGA
Source organism: Doris montereyensis (assembly GCA_037039925.1). Classification (NCBI taxonomy): domain Eukaryota; kingdom Metazoa; phylum Mollusca; class Gastropoda; order Nudibranchia; family Dorididae; genus Doris; species Doris montereyensis. The sequence goes on from JAXRKP010000830.1 coordinate 138,120, forward strand.
CGAGGGAGTCAACGAGGCGCTGCTGTTCCAGAGCTGGGTGCTGCAAAAGGTGAGGCGTCATCACTCCCAACGAAGGGCGAAAGGTCAAAAGGAGGTGCAGTGGAGTGGGAGGTCAAAAGGAGGTGCAGTGGAGTGAGGTCAAAAGGAGGTGCAGTGGAGTGAGGTCAAAAGGAGGTGCAGTGGAGTGGGACCAAAAGGAGGTGCAGTGGAGTGAGGTCAAAAGGAGTGGGTGCAGTGGAGGAGGCAGTGGGTGAGGCAAAAGGAGGTGCAGTGGAGTGAGACCAAAAGGAGGTGCAGTGGAGTGAGGTCAAAAGGAGGTGCAGTGGAGTGAGGCCAAAAGGAGGTGCAGTGGAGTGAGACCAAAAGGAGGTGCAGTGGAGTGAGGTCAAAAGGAGGTGCAGTGAGGCCAAAAGGAGGTGCAGGAGTGAGGCCAAAAGGAGGTGCAGTGAGTGAGGTCAAAAGGAGGGAGTGGAGTGAGGTCAAAAGGAGGTGCAGTGGAGTGAGGTCAAAAGGAGGTGAGTGGAGGAGGTCAAAAGGAGGTGCAGTGGAGTGAGGCCAAAAGGAGGTGCAGTGGAGTGGGACCAAAAGGAGGTGCAGTCAAAGGAGGTGAGAGTGAGGCCAAAAGGAGGTGCAGTGGGTGAGACCAAAAGGAGGGAGTGGAGTGAGGTCAAAAGGAGGTGCAGTGGGTGAGGCCAAAAGGAGGTGCAGTGGAGTGAGGTCAAAAGGAGGTGCAGTGGAGTGAGGTCAAAAGGAGGTGCAGTGGAGTGAGGTCAAAAGGAGGTGCAGTGGAGTGAGGCCAAAAGGAGGTGCAGTGGAGTGGGAAAAGGAGGTGCAAGTGAGGTCAAAAGGAGGTGCAGTGGAGTGAGGTCAAAAGGAGGTGCAGTGGAGTGAGGTCAAAAGGAGGTGCAGTGGAGTGAGTCAAAAGGAGGTGCAGTGGAGTGAGGTCAAAAGGAGGTGCAGTGGAGTGAGGTCAAAAGGAGGTGCAGTGGAGTGAGGTCAAAAGGAGGTGCAGTGGAGTGAGGAGGAGGTGGAGTGAGGTCAAAAGGAGGTGCAGTGGAGTGAGGTCAAAAGGAGGTGCAGTGGAGTGAGGTCAAAAGGAGGTGCAGTGGAGTGAGGTCAAAAGGAGGTGCAGTGGAGTGAGGTCAAAGGAGGTGCAGTGGAGTGAGGTCAAAAGGAGGTGAGGTGAGGTCAAAAGGAGGTGCAGTGGAGTGAGGTCAAAAGGAGGTGCAGTGGAGGAGGTCAAAGGAGGTGCAGTGGGTGAGGTCAAAAGGAGGTGCAGTGGAGTGAGGTCAAAAGGAGGTGCAGTGGAGTGAGGTCAAAAGGAGTGGAATGAGGTCAGTGGAGTGAGGTCAAAAGGAGGTGCAGTGGAGTGAGGTCAAAAGGAGGTGCAAGGAGGAGGGCAGTGGGTGAGGTCAAAGGAGGTGCAGTGGAGTGAGGTCAAAAGGAGGTGCAGTGGAGTGAGGGCCAAAAGCGATAATAAATGACTAATGAAATGGCGACAACTCCCAGAAAGAAGAGAGTGACGTTAGTGGCCTAGTGATTGAGCTCTGTGATTTGGTATATTATAAGATCCTGGGTTCAAATCCTATCAATGCTACATCTGACGTTTTGTTTGTTGGGAAAGACAGTTAACCTGGGTGTAAATGGGTACCAGCACAGCTTGGGAGTAATAAAAAAACTGAAACAGAATAGGCGGGCTCGGTAGTTCAAAGGCAAAATGTCGACCTCTCAACCAAAAGGTAGTGGGTTTGAGTCCCGCCAACGGTTGAAATCATTTCTCAAGTTTTTTATAGCAAAATCTCCCCTTCCCCTGGTCCAGGTAGGTGGATCGACACCTAGTCCCAATTGGAGAGGGACGATAAAAAGGAGATCCCAAGTGCAGATTGCAACACTGTGCAGGTGAAAGATCCCTCAGTTGTTTACAGGGCAGTCTAGGCAAAAGTAAAAATCCTACTAAAAACCCTGAGATCACCTTAGTTGTGGATGTGGGTAAAATCAAATAAAGAAGCAACAAATTAGCATCTTCCCCAGGAGGTGATTATTATCATCTCTTCCACCCCAGGAGGTGATTATTATCATCTCTTCCACCCCAGGAGGTGATTATTATCATCTCTTCCACCCCAGGAGGTGATTATTATCATCTCTTCCACTCCAGGAGGTGATTATTATCATTTCTTCCACCCCAGGAGGTGATTATTATCATCTCTTCCACCCCAGGAGGTGATTATTATCATCTCTTCCACCCCAGGAGGGGATTATTATCATCTCTTCCACCCCAGGAGGTGATTATTATCATCTCTTCCACCCCAGGAGGTGATTATTATCATCTCTTCCACCCCAGGAGGTGATTATTATCATCTCTTCCACTCCAGGATGCCAATTGGTTGCATGGGTTTTTTTTTACTGCAAATTTGATTTGCACCTGGATTGAGTGGAAACAAATTCCAAAGAACACAGTGTTGGGCCTAGCATGGCTAGAATTTGAAATCAGGACCTCATGATCCCAAGTCTGATAACCTAAACCACAAGGCCGCTGACTCACTTTTTGTTTACGTGACATATAGAGAATAAACTTGGCCCGGCAAGGAGATAACTGGGAATTTCAAGGAGATAACTGGGAATTTCAAGGAGATAACTGGGAATTTCAAGGAGATAACTGGGAATTTTTATTTCAAATACTTGTTGACCTTATTGAAATGGACAGAAAATTCTGTATCAAAATAGAAACTTACTCTGGCTGATGATATCATCATGTTTTCCCTTAGTGACAACAATGCCATCCAGATGATTACTAGGCATGAACAACACTTTCTCTTTTTTTCTTTATCACTTCCCATTCTACCTGCACTGGTGTATGATCTTTCTCCAGGATGCCCTGTCCTGGCATTTTCTGTTTCCTTCCATCAAAGTTAAATTTCTTTGCTTTAATGCCTCTTTTATATCTTCTTCCCACTTTCGACAAGGCCTGCCTTTTGCTCTTTTTTCCTTGTGTTTTAGCACTGTATACTGATTTAGCTATTCTATTGTCATTCATTCTGTTTCCATGCCCAAACCATCTGAGTTGATTTATTTCTATCTTAGTTTTTATGTCATCTATTTCGGCTTGATCTCTTATTGCTGTGTTTCTGATTTTGCCCTTGGTGGGTACTGCTGGTGGGTCATTCTTCTTTCCTTTTACTCTTTCGCTTCTCTTTTATCTTACTGTCTCCTCTGCCTTTTGTTCTAAGTTCGTACATTTTGTAAAGAAGTCGGACATTTAGGAACATTCGCCGCAAAGCTGGAACAATTTAGACATGACGAAATGACACCGAGCCTGTAATGACGAAATGACACAGAGCCAGTAATGTGTAAATTTCTTTTGGCTGTATCACCAGGGGGACTCGGCAGTCCAAAGGCAAGGTGTCGGCCTCTCAACCAAAAGGTAGTGGGTTCAAGCCCTGTCAACGGGGAACAATTTTCTCTAGTTTTTTTTAGCCCCTGGTCCAGGTAGGTGGATCAACACCTATTCCCAGCAGAGATTGATGATAAAAGGAGGTCCTGTGTGCAGATCGCAACACTTTGTGCACATTTAAAAATCCCTTGGCTGTTTTCAGGGCTGTTCGTGCAAAATTAAAAAACCGACAAAAAACCCCGAGTTCACCTTAGTCGTGGATGTGGCTAAATCAAATCAAACCAAATCAAAGTCTGTATGACCTGATTTGTTTTGTTTGTTTGTTTTATTAATGGAGGTTGGTTGGTTGGCACAACTGGTAGGCTCTCCTACTTTCTTTTTAACTATTTCACATGTTTCTTTGCTCTTGGTGGTTGGTTGGTTGGCACAACTGGTAGGCTCTCCTACTTTCTTTTTAACTATTTCACATGTTTCTTTGCTCTTGGTGGTTGGTTGGTTGGCACAACTGGTAGGCTCTCCTACTTTCTTTTAACTATTTCACATGTTTCTTTGCTCTTGGTGGTTGGTTGGTTGGCACAACTGGTAGGCTCTCCTACTTTCTATTTAACTATTTCACATGTTTCTTTGCTCTTGGTGGTTGGTTGGTTGGCACAACTGGTAGGCTCTCCTACTTTCTATTTAACTATTTCACATGTTTCTTTGCTCTTGGTGGTTGGTTGGTTGGCACAACTGGTAGGCTCTCCTACTTTCTATTTAAATATTTCACATGTTTCTTTGCTCTTGGTGGTTGGTTGGTTGGCACAACTGGTAAGCTCTACCTCTTTTCCTTTCACTTATTCACGGGTGTTTCATTTTGGTTTTTTCACCTCTGAATTCACCCTGAGATCATTGCATATCATGGTGGACAGCGTAAATTTCATTTTGAAACAAACAAACAAAACTTTTCTTAATTTTTTTTTACTGGAGGAGGTTGGGGAGGGGAGGTTGCTAGCCCCTTTCATCTCTGACTAGTAGATTGCCTCAGTCTTATCGGTGACCTTTGACTTTTAGGTCACTGAATGCACGGTGGCCAGCTATTCATTGGTGGTTGGCGGGCACTGCCGGTAGGTCCCACTTCTTTCCTTCCACTCTTTAATTTATCTGTTCATCTTGCTATTTCCGTTTAATTCACGTTGAGATCATTGCAAATGGTTGACAGGGTAAATTTTAATTAAACGAAACAAAATCCTTTTGATTCACTAAGATCACCGCTTAAGGTGTACGGGATGAATTTCAATGAAACAAAACAAATCCCCAAGTGTTTAATGATGTCAAACATGTTTTTTTTTATTATTACATTTTAAAATTATTCTTTTCTTTGGTTCAGATATCCCACTTCCTCGCGACCTTGGAGAATGATCTCAACGAGGGGGTCGGAGGTCGTCTGGACGCCATCCTGGGCCAGTGCATGTACTTTGGTCTGTCTTTCAGTCGGGTCGGAGCAGATTTCAGGGGGCTGCTGGCTCCCATCTTTGAGAGGGCGGCCCTGAGGTACCTCAAGGCATCCCTGAAGGTGGCCAATCGGAAGTAAGGAAATAAAAGGAGAGAAGATAAAAGATGCGATTTTAGTCCGTATCCCTGCACATCTTGTACAGGCCTGCCGACTGTACATCAATTATCCACCGGCAGGACATTTCATAGCAGATTTATCCACCGGCAGGACATTTCATAGCAGATTTATCCACCGGCAGGACATTTCATAGCAGATTTATCCCCCGGCAGGACATTTCATAGCAGATTTATCCACCGGCAGGACATTTCATAGCAGATTTATCCCCCGGCAGGATGATTCATTTCAAAGTCCTTCTCAACACCATAGGGGGCAAACAGTACAGCAGCCTGTTCAGTGCTTCACACTAACACCAACACCGTGATAAGATCTTTTTCAGCATATGGTTGGGTACTCATTCACACCTGAAGCATAATGAAAGCAAGATGAAGCACTTTTTCAAAAAATTCAACGTAGTTAAAAACCATCTTGTCTATCCATGGGTTTTGAATTAGTGTCGCTGTGATTGCAAAGTGACAACACTACGGTTTCGCCAAAATGCCTTTAAATAGAATCGTAGAATCTCAACACTCATGGCATATTTGCATGGTATTCAACATTTTGGGGGAGTTTTTTTGTGGTCTTTTTGTCTTGGGCAAACAAAATGTTTTTAAAGCTTGTATTTCTATCTTATATTATTTTTACATCAACAATCGTGTAGTGATCATAACAAAACCAGTCTTCATTAGTCCAAAGTTGTGTTGAATGTCAGAATCTGAGAGAAAATAAAGTTACATTTTGCATCAATTTGGTCATTGCTGTAAAATAATATTAATTGGTCTGACTTTGGTTGCCAGATTTGAAGAAAATATGCAGTCATACAACCTGTTGGGCGTTTCGACCACTGGCGGCCTTCCTTCGGCATGGCGGCTTCACAGGTAGGTCATGTACGCTTATCCATTTATTTATATTTACGTGGGCGCTGCTGGTAGGTCCATCTTCTTTTCCCTCATTTTTTCTCTTCTGCTTGGGGAATTCGGTAGTCCAGAGGCAAGGTGTCGGCCTCTCAACCAAAAGGTAGTAGGTTTGAGCCCCGCCAACATCTAGTCCCATCGGAGACAGACGATAAAAAAGGAGGTCCTGTGTGCAGATCACAACAGTCTATGCACGCTAAAGATCCCTTGCCTGTTTACAGGGCAGTCTGTGCACAATTAAAAATCCTATCTAAAACCCACGAGATCACCTTAGTTGTGGATGTGGGTAAATCAAGTCGAGGAAAAAAATCAAACTGCTGGTAGGTCTGTCTTGTTTTCCATCACTTTTTCCCTTTCACTCATCTTTTCCTTTTGCTCTTTCTTCTTAGTTCACTTCCAGGTCACCGCATATTATGGCACACAGGATAAATTCCAGTGAATTCTTATAAAAAAATAGATCATTTTTTTCTTCATCATCGTCATCATCCTCATCATCATCATCATCATCATCATCATCATCATCATCATCATCATCATCATCACCATCATCATCATCATGATGGTCTGTGTTCCCTTGTGGGGTGTAGGCCACCAACCACCCCTGCCTCATGCTGTCTTTTCTGTGGACAGTTTGCAGGACCTGCTGGTATGTCTTACTTCTTTCCTTTCACTCTTTTACTTATCTTTCATCCTGCTGTTTCTTTTTAATTTACCCTGAGATCGTCGCATGTGGTGGACGGGAGTCAAATTCAGTTCAATGAAGCAACCTTCCAGATGTTTTACTGGAACCTTGAGATCACCGTCAGAGGTGGGATGTGCGTAGAGGAAGAGATAAAGGAATAGGTTTTCCCCAGTGGAATGGGGTTAATGGATATTGGGGTCAAAGTCCTTCCTTTACTATGATGATATTATTATCATCACGGGCTCAGGGCTCAAAATACCGCTTTGATGATCTTGGAGTTAAAAATTGTTATCAGATTCAGTCAGCAATAATTGTTCTGGGTCTTTCAAACTAATGAGAGAGAGACAGATACAGAGACAGAGACAGACAGGGAGACAGAGACATACAGATAGAAAAACTAAGGCATGGTATGCAGGTACGGTGACTATTTAAAATTATCTTAATGAAGGACCCTTGGCTATCTAAAATATATGTAGAGAGAGTTCAAAGTTCATACTGTGCTGTCTCCACATCCTAATGCGCATGTACTCCCATGTCACAGATGATAGGGTCACATCACTACCTGCCTTGATTTCTAGCTTACCAGTCATACAGTTCTGTAATAGAAAAATCCAGAGCTGAACTCTTGGTGTGTGTGCATTTGTCTGTGTGCGGGTATGTGTGCGTGTATCATTGTGGGTGTGTATATTTGTGTGTGGGTGTTTGAGGATGTGTTCAGGATGTGTCTTTGTGTGTGTTTGAGCATGTGTGTGTTTGTGTATGTGCTTGATAATGTATATGGTGATGTGTGTGTGTGTATGTGTTTGAGAATGTGTGTGCATGTTTGTGTGTGTGTTTGTAGCTGGATTGTATGTGCTTTTTAATGTGTGTTGTGTGTGTTTAAGAATGTGCATATTTGTGTATGTTTTAGGGCGTTTGTGCTGTGTGTCTTTTTGGCTGTGTGTGTGTTTGCGTTTTGTAGGGATGTGTGTTGCCTGCCATAGATACCACTGCCAACACACCCATTTGGGGGCAAAGCAACAATGATAACAGCCAGGTAATGATTTCCACTGAGAAAGACACCCATTTGGGGGCAAAGTAACAATGATAACAGCCAGGTAATGATTTCCACTGCAAACACATCCATTTGGGGGACAAAGTAATAATGATAACAGCCAGGTAATGATTTCCACTGCCAACACATCCATTTGGGGGACAAAGTAATAATGATAACAGCCAGGTAATGATTTCCACTGCCAACACATCCATTTGGGGGACAAAGTAACAATGATAACAGCCAGGTAATGATTTCCACTGCCAACACACCCATTTGGGGGCAAAGTAACAATGATAACAGCCAGCTAATGATTTCCACTACCAACACACCCATTTGGGGCTAAGTAACAATGATAACAGCCAGGTAATGATTTCACTGCCAACACACCCATTTGGGGGCAAAGTAACAATGATAACAGCCAGGTAATGATTTCCACTGCCAACACACCCATTTGGGGGCAAAGTAACAATGATAACAGTAACAGCCAGGTAATGATTTCCACTACCAACACATCGATTTGGGGGCAAAGTAACAATGATAACAGCCAGGTAATGATTTCCACTGCCAACACATCCATTTGGGGGCAAAGTAACAATGATAACAGCCAGGTAATGATTTCCACTGCCAACACATCCATTTGGGGGCAAAGCAACAATGATAACAGCCAGGTAATGATTTCCACTGCCAACACATCCATTTGGGGGCAAAGTAACAATGATAACAGCCAGGTAATGATTTCCACTGCCGACACATCCATTTGGGGGCAAAGTAACAATGATAACAGCCAGGTAATGATTTCCACTGCCAACACATCCATTTGGGGGCAAAGTAACAATGATAACAGCCAGGTAATGATTTCCACTTCCACTGCCAACACATCCATTTGGGGCAAAGTAACAATGTTAACAGCCAGGTAATTATTTCCACTGCCAACACACCCATTTGAGGGCAAAGTAACAATGATAACAGTAACAGCCATGTAATGATTTCCACTGCCAACACACCCATTTTGAGGGCAAAGTAACAATGATAACAGCCAGGTAATGATTTCCACTGCCAACACATCCATTTTGGGCAAAGTATCAATGATAACAGCCAGGTAATGATTTCCCTGCCAACACACCCATTGGGGGCAAAGTAACAATGATAACAGCCAGGTAATGATTTCCACTGCCAACACATCCATTTGGGGGCAAACTAACAATGATAACAGTAACAGCCAGGTAATGATTTCTACTGCCAACACACCCATTTGGGGGCAAAGTAACAATGATAACAGCCAGGTTATGATTTCCACTGCCAACACATCCATTTGGGAACAAAGTAACAATAATAACAGCCAGGTGATGATTTCCACTGAGAAAGACACCCATTTGGGGGCAAACTAACAATGATAACAGTAACAGCCAGGTAATGATTTCCACTGCCAACACATCCATTTGGGGGCAAAGTAACAATGATAACAGCCAGGTAATGATTTCCTGCCAACACACCCATTGGGGGCAAAGTAACAATGATAACAGCCAGGTAATGATGTCCACTGCCAACACATCCATTTGGGGGCAAACTAACAATGATAACAGTAACAGCCAGGTGATGATTTCCACTGCCAACACACCCATTTGGGGGCAAAGTAACAATGATAACAGCCAGGTAATGATTTCCACTGAGAAAGACACCCATTTGGGGGCAAAGTATCAATGATAACAGCCAGGTTATGATTTCCACTGCCAACACATCCATTTGGGAACAAAGTAACAATAATAACAGCCAGCTGATGATTTCCACTGAGAAAGACACCCATTTGGGGGCAAAGTAACAATGATAACAGTAACAGCCAGGTAATGATTTCCACTGCCAACACACCCATTGGGGGCAAAGTAACAATGATAACAGCCAGGTTATGATTTCCACTGCCAACACACCCATTTGGGGGCAAAGTAACAATGATAACAGTAACAGCCAGGTAATGATTTCCACTGCCAACACATCCATTTGGGGGCAAATTAACAATGACAACAGCCAGGTAATGATTTCCACTACCAACACACCCATTTGGGGGCAAAGTAACAATGATAACAACCAGCTAATGATTTCCACTGAGAAAGACACCCATTTGGGGGCAAAGTAACAATGATAACAGCCAGGTAATGATTTCCACTGCCAACACACCCATTTGGGGGACAAAGTAACAATGATAGCAGCCAGGTAATGATTTCCACTACCAACACACCCATTTGGGGGCAAAGTAACAATGATAACAGCCAGGTAATGATTTCCACTGCCAACACACCCATTTGGGGGCAAAGTAACAATGATAACAGCCAGGTAATGATTTCCACTGAGAAAGACACCCATTTGGGGGCAAAGTAACAATGATAACAGCCAGGTAATGATTTCCACTGAGAAAGACACCCATTTGGGGGCAAAGTAACAATGATAACAGCCAGGTAATGATTTCCACTGCCAACACACCCATTTGGGGACAAAGTAACAATGATAACAGCCAGGTAATGATTTCCACTGCCAATACACCCATTTGGGGGCAAAGTATCAATGATAACAGCCAGGTAATGATTTCCACTGCCAACATATCTATTTGGGGCAAAGTAACAATGATAACAGCCAGGTAATGATTTCCACTGCCAACACATCCATTTGGGGCAAAGTAACAATGATAACAGTAACAGCCAGGTGATGATTTCCACTGCCAACACATCCATTTGGGGCAAAGTAACAATGATAACAGCCAGGTAATGATTTCCACTGAGAAAGACACCCATTTGGGGGCAAAGTATCAATGATAACAGCCAGGTAATGATTTCCACTGCCAACATATCCATTTGGGGGCAAAGTAACAATGATAACAGCCAGGTAATGATTTCCACTGCCAACACATCCATTTGGGGGCAAAGTAACAATGATAACAGCCAGGTAATGATTTCCACTGCCAACACATCCATTTGGGGGCAAAGTAACAATGATAGCAACCAGGTAATGATTTTACATTTGGGGTTGACGTGTGTTTTCTCCTTGATAGCTTTTGATTTGATTTGATTTGATTTGATTTGATTTGATTTACCCACATCCACAACTAAGGTGATCTCGGGGTTTTCAGAGGATTTTGAAATTTTACACAGACTACCCCTGTAAACAGCCAGGGATCTGTAACGTGCACAGAGTGTTGTTTTGTGCACCAAGGACATCTTTTTTATCGTCCTTCTCCGGTGAAATGAGGTGTACATCTACCTACCTGGACTGGGGCGGGTAGATTTTTCTAGAAAATAATCGAAACTTGTTCGACCGTTGGAGGGGTTTGTATCAACTACCTTTTGGTTGAGAGGCTGAAACCTTGTCTCTGAATTACGAAGTCCCCCTTCCACAGGGAGCAAAATAGCAATTATAGCAGCCAGATAGGGGTTTTGAATTTGGGTTTTTGACGTTTTCTCCCGTTTTAACAGGTGGTAGTGTGGGTGGAATGCTGCTGGTAGTTCCTACTCCTTTCCTCTCACTCTTGTCACTCTTGAAATCTTTCATCTGCCCGTTTCCTGTGTCAAGTCACAGCCATAAGATCATCACATGATATAATACAGTGGATGGGGTAAATTTCAATGACATAAAGCAAAGCCAAACAAACCGTGTTGGTGGTTGACACGCTGCTGCTGGTGCGTCCGTCTTCTTTCCCGTTCACTTCATGTGCCTTTGATCTTACTGTTGAATCTTGAGTCACCCTGAGATCACCGCATATGGTGGACAGAGCCATTGATAGATAGAAAAATAGATGAATAGATAGGTAGATAGATTGATGGATGGATGGATGGATAGATAGATAGATAAACGGATAGATAGACAGATAGATAAATGGATAGATATATAGATAGATGGATAGATAAATGGATAAATAGATACATAAATGGATAGATAGATTGATAGACAGATAGATAGATAGATAGATGGATATATATGTATATAGATAGATAGATAGATAGATGGATAGATAGGTTGATAGATAAATGGATGGATGTGCCTACAGCTGTCGTAAGATAGAGTGGGTGCTATAGAAAGGAATTATATTATTATTATTATTATTATTATTATTATTATTATTATTATTATTATTATTATTATTATTATTATTATTATTATTATTATTATTATTATTATTATTATTATTATTATTATTATTATTATTATTATTATTATTATTATTATTATTATTATTATTATTATTATTATTATTATTATTAATATTATGGATGAGTAGGTGAGTGGATGAATAGATGGTTTGATGGATGGATGCATGAATAAATGGATTTGGTTATCTAAATGTTTGTATTTGATATTTGATGGTGTTGTTTAACCATAACATTTTGCCATCAAGGCATGAGTAAAAAGATTGTACACCAGATAAGCCTATTGCTTGTGACCTATTTTGCCTTGGTTGCCGTGTCAGATAAGCATCTTGCTTGTGACCTATTTTGTCGTGGTTGCCGTGTCAGGGACAAGCCTATTGCTTGTGACTTATTTTGTCTTGATTGTCGTGTCAGACAAGCCTATTGCTTGTGACTTATTTTGTCTTGATTGCCGTGTCAGACAAGCCTATTGCTTGTGACCTATTTTGTCTTGATTGCCGTATCAGACAAGCCTATTGCTTGTGACCTATTTTGTCTTGGTTGCCGTGGCAGACAAGCCTATTGCTTGTGACCTATTTTGTCTTGGTTGCCGTGTCAGACAAGCCTATTGCTTGTGACCTACTTTGTCTTTATTGCCGTGTCAGACAAGCCTATTGCTTGTGACCTATTTTGTCTTGGTTGCCATGTCAGACAAGCCTATTGCTTGTGACCTATTTCGTCTTGGTTGCCGTGTCAGACAAGCCTATTGCTTGTGACCTATTTTGTCTTGATTGCTGTGTCAGAAAACAGAAGAAACATGTTAACCATGCCTCTCCCACTGTGGTTGGGTTTTTTTTTAAAGGGTGCAATTGTGAGGGCCATTATATTTACCATAAAACTATACATTGGAAATTCCAAACACCTCCCAAGACAAATTTCACACAAAAAGACAGCAAATAACAAACCCCCCCCCCCCCCCCCCCCCCAAAAAAAAGAAAACAAAAACCCAAAGCAAAATATCAAAACAACCCACACATACTCAAAATTCAAAATGACGTATTTATTATGTAATACATCATATCATAGATCTATTATGGTATAAAGGACGCATATTCAAATAGTTGAATGAAGAACTTTCTCTGTCTCTCTCTGTCTCTCTCTGTCTCTCTCTCTGTCTGTCTGTCTGTCTGTCTGTCTGTCTGTCTGTCTGTCTGTCTGTCTGTCTCTCTCTCTCTCTCTCTCTCTCTCTCTCTCTCTCTCTCTCTCTCTCTCTCTCTCTCTCTCTCTCTCTCTCTCTCTCTCTCTTATTTATATGTTAAGAGTAGAATCTTGAGGTGTATAACATCTGTACAATATAATATACTATATATATAAAACTGTAGATCTCAAACTTTTGAACACGCTAATCTCAGGAACCACTGCACCTACAACAGCCACATTTCACACTTAGATTTCAAATAGCCTGTCTTAGGTTCTTAGCGAATAAATTCGTGGGTGAAAGCAGTATTTTAATTGATTGGGAAAAGATTGTTTTGCCTGGTTCCACGAAACTTTATTCATAATATTACTCATTCCTTCACTTCCAGTCATTAGATCTGCAACGAAAAGTATCGAATACTGTAACAGTATTTGATGTCACCCTGCACCCCATAGCCTCTTGTGTAGTTCATCGTTGAAAAAAAGATTTTTGTACAAGAGTAATCATAATCATCATTGTCTACGGGCATGCTTGTATGATATATAATATAACATAGACCTCTCCTGTATCAGATGTGCAAGATTATAATGATGTCTATTTCTTATGTTATACATCATATTATATAATTATTTATTATAGTGTAAAAGACGTGGATTGAAATAGTTGAATGAAGAAGGTCTGTTAAGTGTCATTTATGTGTTCATTAAGAGTAGACACTTGTGTTGTATAACGTCTGTGCAATGTAGTATATATAACATTATATAGATCAAGGCTTTGCTGTGCTAGAACTAGAAGTACTATTATCAGTATCTCAAGCGACCTTCAATTTGGGTCCTGCACAAAGTGACATCAGCAAACCATTAGGGAGGTGTGACAATTGTTTGTTTTTGTGACACCAACATGCTTGTTGTTGTTGTTTTTGGTTTTTTGGTTTAATTGTTCATACCTCTCTTGACTCCAGTCTTTCTGTATGTCTCTGTGTGTCTGTGTGTTTATCTGTGTGTGTGTGTGTGTATTGCCTTGTGTGTTTGTCTCTGTACCTCTCGTTGTTTCTGTTTGTCTCTCTCTGTGACTCTATATCTACCTCTGTGTCTCTGTCTTTATCCATCCGTCTGTTTGTCTGTCTGTCTGTTTCTCTGTCTCTGTCTCTCTGTCTGTCTCCCCCTCTCTCTTTTCTCTCTCTCCCTCTCAGTTATTCTCCCATATTCTCTTTTTTTGTCTCTTTTTTTGTTTCTCTCTCTCTCTGTCTCTGTCTCGCCTCTTTCTTCTGTCTGTCTGTCTGTCTGTCTGTCTGTCTGTCTGTCTGTCTGTCTGTCTGTCTCTCTCTCTCTCTCTCTCTCTCTCTCTCTCTATATATATATATATATATATATATATATATATATATATATATATATATATATATATATATATATATATCCCCTTCTCTCTCCCTCTCTCTTTCTCTCTTTCCTCTGTTATTCTCCCATACTCTCTGTCTGTCTGTCTGTCTGTCTGTCTCTCTCTTTGTCTCTATTTGTCTCTATTTGTCTCTCTCTCTCTCTCTCTCTCTCTCTCTCTCTCTCTCTCTCTCTCTCTCTCTCTCTCTCTCTCTCTCTCTCTCTCTCTCTCTCTCTTCTCTCTCTCTCTCTCTCTCTCACTCTCTCTCTCTTTCTGTCTGTCTGTCTGTCTGTCTGTCTGTCTGTCTGTCTGTCTCTCTCTCTCTCTCTCTCTCTCTCTCTCTCTCTCTCTCTCTCTCTCTCTCTCTCGCTCTCTCTCTCTCTCTCTCTCTCTCTCTCTCTCTCTCTCTCTCTCTCTCTCTCTCTCTCTCTCTCTCTCTCTCTCTCTCTCTCTCTCTCTCTCTCTCTCTCTCTCTCTCTCTCTCTCTCTCTCTCTCTCTCTCTCTCTCTCTCTCTCTCTCTCTCTCTCTCTCTCTCTCTCTCTCTCTCTCTCTCAAAAGGAAAGCAAAGGCAGACCTTCCAACTCAACCCTAAACATGTCAAGTAGTACCCTACATTACACATATTACATTAATGCCTTTATCAAAACCGTCAATGGTTATCTGTCCATACACACCTGATGACAAATAAAGTGAAGGTAGTGATTATTGGGGTGGAATCCACCCCAACAATACAAAACCCCTACCACTGTATTATTCAGTTGGTAAGATTTTATCTGTATTGCGCGTGCGCAACCGCCTTTTGTGTGTGAATTCGTTTCCGGGTGGTTCATCATCAACCAAGACAAACAAGCCAATGGGGAATTTCAATGTTGGAACAGTGTACACGTCGTATAGCAGATTCAAACAAATGTTTGATAAATATTGTACTTCCAATTCCTGTGTTTTCGTTTTGAAATATGCAAAAACCGTAGACTCTTACAACAAGAAAGTCGCAACGAATAGAGAGTATCCCATTAATTGGAAGTATGTCAGCGTGACACTGGAGTGCAAACACTATGGACATTATAAGAGTCTTTCAACTGGAAAACGAAGGCGACAAAAGTAAGTTCATTGTACAATATTCTGAAATTCTATAAGTTTCGATCATTTTTGCTTTGTAAACTGGAGAGAATATATCTAGATCTAGAATCTAGATCTAAATCTAGGTCTAGACTAGCTATAGATAGATATCGATCTAGGCGTCTAAATAAATTTATAACAAATTTTGGGGGTCACATGTTCGTGTTATTAGTGTTAATCATGTTCTGTTCACATAAAAGTCTGGTTACCACAAGTAGCGTTCTGGTCTGTACTTAACTCTAGCTATATTAATAATATTATATATTGTATAGAGCACCTACTGGCAGCATGTGATATATTATTTAGGTGGAATCCACCGTAATAATAATTTCAGTGCAAATTCAGTGCAAACACTATGGACATTATAAGAGTCTTATAACTGGAAAACGAAAGCAACAAGAGTAAGCTCATTGCGCAATTCTGAAATTCTATAAGCTTCCATAATTTTTACTTTGTAAACCATTCCAAATTTCATGTGTCTTCATTTTTTCGCTTGACTTTTGGACGCCATAGATAAATATTGCTAACACTAACATGTCTATTGTTTTGTATTTCTCATCCAGTACTTGCAAGACAGGCTGCACTGCACTGATACGACTTTCAGCTAACAAGAGTAAAAATGGTCTCGTCATTACAAAGTCAAACCTCCATCATACTGGACACAACAATATTGACACAATGAATTGTAAGTTAAATTTGTTGCAGTAAAGATCGGTCCATTTGGTTTTTATTACAAATGTTTATCTGTATAAAATCTTCTAACCAATCTCACAGCTGAAGTTCACTTTTAGTGGTTTCTTTTTCTTTGTTTTAGGAAACAAAGTCTTGCTTGTTTTTCTTTTAATTAAATGTTTATCCATAAAATATTGCATAATATCCAAAATGGGCGGTAAACATTGATTGGTTTTTACAGAGTCAAGAGTCGGAAATCACATTAGACCAACATAGAATGAGAAAGGCGAGGATATCCCGCCAACCACTCACCAGTTTTAGTAGTATTGGCCAAATTTACACTCTTAGTAATGAGCACTGGATGATTTTTTTGTTTATAGTTGTTACTTCTACTTGAGTAGTCAGGAACAGTCTTATTAACTGGTAAATTAATCAAGGTATCACTCACTCCTTAGTTTTTAGTACATTCAAATATTGACTAATAAAACACTGAAGATTAATGGGATGTTTGTTTTTAAATTTCAGATGCAATGGTCTATCCAGAATTGAGACGACTGTCTGAATCCCAGGAGGAAGATGTAAAATGTTTTTTCGCCATGAAAGCTGACTCAGCTGAGATCATCCTTCACGTTCAGCAGTCATGTGGAATTGTGCTCACCCCTCAGGATGTAGTTAATCTACGCACTCGTTGGAGAAAGAAAAAGACAAGACAGAAGAAACAATGACCAGAGAGGCATGACAAAATTATATATTCTTACATACCCTCTGAATTGGGAACTAATATTTTTTTTTATCGTCAATATCTTTTACTCAAAACTGACAATGATATATAATATAATGGATATATATTGTTTCATATTCTTGTTGAAAATCATAAACATAAATGTTTCTTTTTGACTGTTTTGTGTATCAGTGTGAAATTCAGACCCTCTAATAGGAAAATCAGTACAGGGATGCTATTATTAAAATATTAATACAGTAGGTTAAGGTGATTTATCCACTTTTTGAAATCTGGGTAATCCAGATAATAGGGATGATTCATTCATCAGATCTAGTGCGACCTTGGTAACAACGAAACTATTTCAGATCCCCCTTCCCCCTTTTTTTTTTCTCTGTTTATGTATAATTTTGGAATAAAAGAGCTTAACTACACCAAGCACCAGGGACTTGCTAAAACTTGTCAATAAAAAAGTTGATAACATTCTATTCAAACAAACATATATTATATAACTGACTATTCTTGGTACTCTAGTGGAGATGGATGCCGGCACCATGGCACTATGGCACCATCGTTGACCTTGTTGTGGATGACCAGAGTAAGGAGACACAGTTAATATTTTTGCAGACCACACAGATGTGTACATATGTACATAAATATCCATCTGTCATTTTCCTTGATGCGACATACAGGATTAATAATAGGCCTTTATATTCCTTTATGAGTGTTGATGGGGACCATTGTGGTTAAGTTGTTGCTTATGCACTTGTTATAAACGAGACTCATGATATTGTTTCAAAATTACTTCAAACTTTTGTCCATCACAACTCTGTTCGTACTTCTGATATTAGAACTTTTGTTGTTGATAAAGAATTTAATAAAATAAGATGTATTAAAATGTTTTGCCTCATGTTAACATTGTACTTTGTAAATGGCATGTTGAAAAGGCCATCAGAAGGTCCCTGAAGGGATATAGTCATAATGACAAAGAATTTGTTCTGAAAATAATATCTCAGATGATGAAATGTCACTCTGAAGAAGAGTATATTGCCTTAAAAATAATTTAATTGAACAAACTCCAGCTTTTTTTATTATTTCAATGAAAATTGGGACAGTTGTAAGAGGTCATGGGTGGGTTGTTATGTCCGCAATATTATCACTTTTGGCAATTTCACAAATAACTTTGTTGAAAGCTATAATCAAAAAATAAAATTTATTGTTAGCCATTTTACATCTGTGCCAACTCTTTTTAAAGAGTTGTTGGCATTACATCGATCTAAATGCCATATTTTATGTCTGAAGTGAAAAAATCTAAACTTAGGTTAAAGAAAAGGAATTTTCATTCTACTGTTCCTATTTTAAATGATATTATTCAATCTATCAATGAGTGTTGTGCACCTTATAGTGCAAAAATAATAGCCCAACAATTGGAAGATTCCTACAATAAAGTATATATTGTCAACGACAATGAAGTTGTTGGACCAAATGGACAAACATATTTTATTTCAAATAATAAATGTTCTTGTTTTGTTTCTGAGGCCCAGAAACTAGTCTGTTCACATCTGTTTTCTTACAGACATGAAAATGATCTACCAATTTTTGATGTCACTGATGTTCATTATCGACACTGGACCCCCTCACAAATAAATAGAAAATATGGAGAAACCTCCTATTTCATACTTTGGGGTCCGCTTGCACCCCATGGCATTTTAGTGCTATAGTTCCAATTTTATGGGTCTGTTCCAAATAAATGAATGTCAAATCAAAAGTAGTGGTATAAGAAAAATGAGTTTTAGAACCCTACACAGTGTACCTTCAACTGCGATACAACAAGATCATTTTGTATAGCGCTTTTAGTTTTAGTCGAATCCACAAAGCGCTTTGTACAACAATTATGTACTTCCCTGAGCAGGCCATACTCCTTGATGGATTAGACAAGTTCCCATTGTAATTGTAGCCTTATCTTGATATGTATGTCTTATTGCTGGATAGTAGTTGGCACATTGCGTGAGGAAATGTGTGCATATAATATAGTTCATACTAATACATAATACTATAGCCTCTCCCAAGAACTAAACGGCGCACTGATGGCGAAAGCCGGGTTGAACTAGGAACATCATTCCTAAAGCTGAGCGTTAAAACCACTAGCTAACACTGCAACTGCAATGTACATAAAACAAATATTTAGTTTTTTGGTGACTAGTGATTTTTATTAGATAACATTAACATTGAAAATGAAAAAACCAAATGAAAAAAGATATGCTTGGGCAGTATGGATTTTTGTTAAGTGTTGATCCATATTCTTGAGCGAATCTAGGTGGATTCACAAATGAAGCAGACTTTTTGATTACGCAGTGCTCGTTGCAAACATAGCCATCACATTTTGAGCAGACTTGCTTCACTTTCCTGTCTTTCTTTCTTGGGCACCGACTACATCTTCCTTTCTCCCCTTCTCTTTCGATCTTCTCCCCACATGGTTGCCTCATTTCCAAGATTCCATTCCGGTTTCAAAATTTCATATGCCAACTTCACCCTTCTATTTGTTTTCGCCAGCTCCATTCTTCTTTGTAGTTGCTCTAACACCAACTCTTTAGCCAGAAGCTCGTTGAAGGATCCTCGGTCTTTGTAAGACTTTTTGTCTGCCGGGAAGACTTCCTTGTACATGATATGCGCTGCCACGGCTGCTGTGTCCAACAGGTTGTAAAATATAACCATCGGCCACCTTCTGGTTTTTTCTCTTGCAGGAAAAACTGTGACACATGTAGTCGAATGTGTCAACACCACCCTTTGTTTTATTGTAGTATTTCACAATCTCTGGCTTCTTTTCCCCTCCTGGTCAACATCAACTGCATGGTGCATTGTACTTAGCAGCACAACATGTTTTTTCGCATTAGACTTGTATGCAACCAAGCTTTTGTCTTCTGTAAAAAGGAAACTACGTTCAAATTTATGTATTCCCTTTCCTGCCTGGAATTCTTTGGGGAGAAAGGCTTTGTTTTTTCTAACAGTGCCCACAATTGACAATCCTTTCCTAGACAGATGGTCTCGAGCTCTACATCAGGGAAGAAGTTATCGCAACTGATATTTCTCCCAGTCTTGTGATATGGTGTACTTAGCTCCTTCACTGTCTCTCTGCCAAAGGTTGTCCTTCTTTCGCCATGTTTCCCCAAGTAGGGAATTGTCTGAAGAGGTCCAGAAAAATCTTTCCACCTAAATAATACAGACCCCCCACCTCTGTATTATTTAGTCGGAGAAAATCTTTCCACCTAAATAATACAGACCCCCCCACCTCTGTATTATTTAGGTGGAGAAAATTTTTCCACCTAAATAATACAGACCCCCCCACCTCTGTATTATTTAGGTGGAGAAAAATCTTTCCACCTAAATAATACAGACCCCCCCACCTCTGTATTATTTAGGTGGAATTGTGATGGCTGATCTTAATTCTTATTTATGCATTTCATTATTTATTCATTTCATGCTCATTTCATACTCATTTCATACTCATCTCATGCTCATTTCATACAAATTTCATTATTCATTTCATACTCATTTCATGCTCATTTCATACTCATTTCATGCTCATTTCATACTCATATCATGCTCATTTCATGCTCATTTCATACTCATTTCATGCTCATTTCATGCTCATTTCACACTCATTTCATGCCCATTTTATGCTCATTTCATACTCATTTCATACTCATTTCATACTCATTTTTCATACTCATTTCATACTCATTTCATGCTCATTTCATGCTCATTTCATGCTCATTTCATACTCATTTCATGCTCATTTCATACTCATTTCATGCTCATTTCATGCTCATTTCATACTCATTTCATGCTCATTTCATACTCATTTCATGCTCATTTCATGCTTATTTCATACTCATTTCATGCTCATTTCATGCTCATTTCTTACTCATTTCATACTCATTTCATGCTCATTTCATACTCATTTCATACTCATTGCATACTCATTTCATGCTCATTTCATACTCATTTCATACTCATTTCATGCTCATTTCATACTCATATCATACTCATTTCATACTCATTGCATGCTCATTGCATGCTCATTTCATGCTCATTTCATGCTCATTTCATACTCATTTTATACTCATTTCATGCTCATTTCATGCTCCTTTCATGCTCATTTCATGCTCATTTCATACTCATTTCACATTCAATGAGTGGACAGTTGACGGGACCTACTGGTAGGTCTTTCTTATTTCCTTTCACTCTTTTACTTATCTTCTTTCATCTTACTGATTTCTCTTTCTTAATTCACCCTGAGATCACTGCTTATGGTGGACAGGGTACATTTCAATGAATCAACCAAACAATAAATTTGTACTCAATGATTTGGGTGGGGGGGGGGGGGGGGGCGGGAGAGTATTAAAATTAAAATCTTACTTTATCTGAGTACATATTAATGTAATCTAATCCATGAAGGCTGCGTGTGTGTGTGTGTGTGTATGTGTGTGTATGTGTGTGTGTATGTGTAGGCATATGTGTCTGTGTTATGTAGGCAAATAGGTTCTAAGTAGGTTGGTGTGACACGGTGGTCCAGAGGCAGAGTGTGAGCCCCGCAATCAAACGGTGGTGGGTTCAAGCTCCGGCTGGTTGAAACATTTTCTCGAATTGTTTTTGCAAGTAAAACCTACTGTAGACACATTTATAGCTTTAGCTTGTGAACTTTTCCCATGTGTTTCCAGAGTGGTCAGCTGTTTCCACCCACGACCTTGCTGGACTTCTACCCCTTGGCGGCCCTGTGCAACCATGTTTTGTCCGCGTTCAACGAGCTGCGACTGTGTGCCCCGGTCAACCTGGCATGCTCTGTATCTGATGAGTTGAAGTCGTGTCTTTTGGTGGCCAACAAGGTCATCTTGGCTTTCTTCAGGTAATTGGGCTTTTGTTTTGTTTCTGAGATTTTGTTGTTTCTGAGATTTTGTTCTGTTTCTGGACTTTTGTTCTGTTTCTGGACTTTTGTTCTGTTTCTAGGCTTTTGTTCTGTTTCTGGACTTTTGTTCTGTTTCTGGACTTTTGTTCTGTTTCTAGGCTTTTGTTCTGTTTCTGAGATTTTGTTCTGTTTCTCGGCTTTTGTTCTGTTTCTGAGATTTTGTTCTGTTTCTGAAATTTTGTTCTGTTTCTGAGATTTTGTTCTGTTTCTGGACTTTTGTTCTATTTCTGAGATTTTGTTCTGTTTCTGAGCTTTTGTTCTGTTTCTGGGCTTTTGTTCTGTTTCTGAGATTTTGTTTTGTTTCTGGACTTTTGTTCTGTTTCTGAGATTTTGTTCTGTTTCTGGACTTTCGTTCTGTTTCTGAGATTTTGTTCTGTTTCTGAGCTTTTGTTTTGTTTCTGGACTTTTGTTCTGTTTCTTTGTCTGTGACCTTTGGGGGAATTAGTAGTCCAGAGGCAAGGTGTTAATCTCTCACTCAACCCAAAGTGTTAGCCTCTCACTCAACCCAAAGTGTTAGCCTCTCACTCAACCCAAAGTGTTAGCCTCTCACTCAACCCAAGGTGTTAGCCTCTCACTCAACCCAAAGTGTTATCCTCTCACTCAACCCAAGGTGTTAGCCTCTCACTCAACCCAAAGTGTTAGCCTCTCACTCAACCCAAGGTGTTAGCCTCTCACTCAACCCAAAGTGTTAGCCTCTCTCACTCAACCCAAGGTGTTAGCCTCTCACTCAACCCAAAGTGGTATCCTCTCACTCAACCCAAGGTGTTAGCCTCTCACTCAACCCAAGGTGTTATCCTCTCACTCAACCCAAGGTGTTAGCCTCTGACTCAACCCAAAGTGTTAGCCTCTCACTCAACCCAAAGTGTTAGCCTCTCACTCAACCCAAGGTGTTAGCCTCTCACTCAACCCAAGGTGTTAGCCTCTCACTCAACCCAAGGTGTTAGCCTCTCACTCAACTCAAGATGTTAGCCTCTCACTCAACCCAAAGTGTTAGCCTCTCACTCAACCCAAAGTGTTAGCCTCTCACTCAACCCAAAGTGTTCAAGCCTCGCCGGGTTTGCACAGACTGAGCTATGTACTTTAATCAATCTTAATGATGATGATGATGATCATGATGATGATGATGATGATGATGATGATGATGATGATGATGATTAGATATCGTCCATCCACAGCAAGATGTATCTCTGCCATCTCAGTGAGTTGTGTTCCCTGCTTTCCTCTGCCGTGTTGCGCCATTGTATTTTTGTTTATGTCATCACACCATCTTGTCGATGGTCTCCTTGGTTTATGTGTCCATTTCTTGGCTGGGATTCTGTACATCTGTTTGTCAAATCAATCCTATTAGTATAAAAGATGGGTTTATAGTCTGCACAAGTGCAGGCTCACCGACTGTACATCATTTACACAATGTTGTGGAAAAGAACTCACCTGTGCCAGTCTTGGGGCTTGACTCAGTGTCGTCGTGATGACAAGCTCACAACACAACTTTTTTTTCTTTCTTTTCTCAACAACAGGGCAGAGGAGACGACATTCAACGCCAAGGAGAAAGACCAGTTTGACCAGTTCTGTGCCAGCTATGCCGCCGACCTATTGCCCTACCTGAACAAATGTTTGCAGTCGCTGTTTCCTTCGTCCCAGCTGGCAAACTCCCTGGGAATTTCCATGACAGAACTGGCCAGAATTGTAAGTCGTTGTTTAGGTAAAGTTCCTTCATGGGTCATGGCCAAAAAATGCCAAGTTGAAGCAGAACTTCATGGCCGAACTTATTCATGGAAATTATGCATGAAGCAGAAATGCCAGAGATTATGCATGAAGCAGAACTTATGCATGAAGCAGAAATTATGCATGAAGCAGAACTTATGCATGAAGCAGAACTTGAAGCAGAACTTATGCATGAAGCAGAACTTATGCATGAAGCAGAACTTATGCATGAAGCAGAACTTATGCATGAAGCAGAACTTATGCATGAAGCAGAACTTATGCATGAAGCAGAACTTATGCATGAAGCAGAACTTATGCATGAAGCAGAACTTATGCATGAAGCAGAACTTATGCATGAAGCAGAACTTATGCATGAAGCAGAACTTATGCATGAAGCAGAACTTATGCATGAAGCAGAACTTATGCATGAAGCAGAACTTATGCATGAAGCAGAACTTATGCATGAAGCAGAACTTATGCATGAAGCAGAACTTATGCATGAAGCAGAACTTATGCATGAAGCAGAACTTATGCATGAAGCAGAACTGCATATGCATGAAGCAGAACTTATGCATGAAGCAGAACTTATGCATGAAGCAGAACTTATGCATGAAGCAGAACTTATGCATGAAGCAGAACTTTATGCATGAAGCAGAACTTTATGCATGAAGCAGAACTTATGCATGAAGCAGAACTTATGCATGAAGCAGAACTTATGCATGAAGCAGAACTGGTGAAAACAATGAAGCAGAACTTATGCATGAAGCAGAACTGGTGAAAACAATCAGGACAGGACGCTAGTCTGACACTCGTTTTTAATTCCAAGCTTGTGCTTGTACCCATTTGCACCTGGGTCCAGTGTGGAAAATGCTTATTAAGGGTCTATCTCAAGGACAGAGCCTTGAGGAACGCCGAAATTCAGTGACGTTGATATGCTTGGTGATCCATTAATTAGGACGTTCTGTTTTCGATCATTAAGGTATTCAATGATCCAGTTAAGAGCATCACCCTCTACTGCAAAATCTTTACCTGAGTCTCATTAATAATATGTTGTGGTCGACAGTGTCATAAGACTGTATTTAATTGTTTATGCACAGCCGTTGTATTTGCTTCTTCTTCTTCTTTTTTCTTCTTCTTCTTCTTCTTCTTCTTCTTCTTCTTCTTCTTCTTCTTCTTCTTTTTCTTCTTCTTCTTCTTCTTCTTCTTCTTCTTCTTTTTCTTTTTCTTTTTCTTCTTTTTTTTTTCTTTTTCTTCTTCTTCTTATTACTATCATTATTGTTATTCACACCTGAGTCAAATGAGGAAAGTAGAATGAAGTACCTTTCCCAAGAGTACAACATTGTGAAAAATCACACCTCTGCAGCCATTGGGCTTGAACTTCTGTCATCGTGTGTAGACAAGCTCACAACACTACGGTTCAGCTACAACGCCTCCATATGTAGAACATCATAATGATGAGATGGCTTTTTTGTCAGTTAAAATTCTCTGACAATATATGGAGTAAATAAAATGTGTTTGAGTATGAGTCCTGAGGAACATTCTCGTTTATTGCACTACTGGATAGAGCAGTTAATTCCCTTCACATTGATACCATAACAAAGGCTCAGTATCGGTTCTTTCATTTTATACGATTTTTTTAGAAATGCTACCGGCCTAATCTTCAACACATCGATTGTACCATAAAAGCCGGAAATTTTGACTAAAGTATAACAAGTTGGTACTCTTTTTAATCACCACAAAGTACTCTATCCGAAATATGTACTTTTGAGGAATTGTTTTCAATATTTGCTAATATCGGCTGAAATTTACTGGAAACATTTCGCTCACCTGTTATAAGAAAAATGCCATCCGACATGAGTATAAAGGACTTGGAGCAGTCGAAATAGGGTCGAAAAAAGTATTTGAGATGCAATAAACGCAATAAAGTTTCACCCAGTAGCGAGTTTTAATGTCGCTTAAAATTTTG
This sequence comes from Doris montereyensis, assembly GCA_037039925.1. Lineage (NCBI taxonomy): Eukaryota > Metazoa > Mollusca > Gastropoda > Nudibranchia > Dorididae > Doris > Doris montereyensis. The sequence continues at coordinate 163,567 of JAXRKP010000830.1, forward strand.
GCAAAAGGAAATTTTGCGATTAAATTTGCCAAACGTTGGAAAGGTTGCTATAAGCTTTTTTAAAACTTCATAAAATCAAAACTTGTTTTATTTATAAAAAAGTTACTGGATGCGGCTACATTTTAAACCGAATAAGGTGTGTGCAAAGTTATAGCCAGTTTGTTCAAAAGCCTATTTGAAATGAAGTTGTCGGTATTTTCGCAATGAAAATCTAAGATGGCAGTGTTCCCATGGCAACCATATGACAAAAAATTATTTTAATATTTTTTTCAGCTAATTTAGACATGCTGAGTACAATGGTAGTGGTTAAAATTGTCTATAACAAATATTTTTTTTAAACATGTTTAGGACCCGTCCTCACCTTAACGTGCATTTTCCCTCTCAACCCAGGTATGAATGGGTACCAGCTTTAGCTTGACAGTAAAAACCTGCTTCAATCTAGCACCCTATCAAGGAGGTGATTATTATCACCTGTTCCGCTTCATGCTAGAGAAACTGGGAGAAGCTCTGGCTCTGTTGGTCGTAATGGTCTTAACTTTACACTACTTTATTTGTTGGACTGAGGGGGCTTTGGTAGTCCAGAGGCAAGGTGTCGGCCTCACAACCAAAAGGTAGAGGGTTTGAGCCCCGCCAACAGTTGAACATTTTTCTCAATTTTTTTCGAGTAAAATCTACCCCCATGGTTCAGGTTGGTGGATCGACACCTAGTTCCATCGAAGACTGACGATAAAAAAGAGGTCTCGTGTACAGATAACGACACTCTGTGCATGTTAAAGATCCCTTGGCTTTTCACAGGGCAATCCGGAGGAAATGTAAAATCCTACAAAAAAACCCGAGATCACCTTAGTTGTGGATGTGGGTAAATCAAATCAAATCAAAAACCTATTGGACCATAACGGTTGGCTAAGTGCTCAAGTTGCAAGTTCCCGCTCTTGACCCCATGAGTGTATAGACCGATTTATGTGAAGAACTGTGATATTTTAAACAGTTAGATAAGTGTTTGAAGTATGTAAGTTTTGTATTTTGTTAAGATTTCTTACTTCCCTTCATGGCGCCATGCCTCTTCATTATTACTTTTCTATAATCTTTTTTGCTATGGTTTTAGGCCAACATTGGTGTGCTCAACACAAAGTTCCTGGTTGCTTTTTTTTAATCAGCTTAGCTAAACAAAGTTGGCCAATGACGCCAGTATTAAAAAACTGCACTGGCTCCCAGTAAGTTACAGGATAGATTTTAAGATCCTTTGTTGTTGGTATAAATGTTTAAATGGTCTTGCCCCATCCTATTTACAAGAGCTGGTCAGTTTTTACCAACTTATAAGAATATTAAGATCATCAAATTCCCTCTTAATCACCATGCCAACTAAAAGATCACCTTTTATTGAAAAGTCATTCAGTCATGCTGCCCCTCTTTTATGGAATAATGTCTCTTTCAAAACTAGAAGCAGCCCTTCATTTCAAATTTTTAAAAAGAATCTTTGAGACTGAACTTTTTTATGAGAGCTTTTTGTTCCTCTTAGTTTAAAAGCTGTTCTTTTATTAAACTGTAAGTCTTTTGAAAACTGTAACTAACATAAATATTTTTGTTTTGTTTTGTTCTTGTGCATTTTATATAATCTGTAATTGTGTCAATGCTATTTTACTGTAAAGCGCCATCGAGCATTTCAGTGGAGGAAAGGTGCTCAATAAATGCATTATTATTATTATTATTATTATTATTATTATTATTATTATTATTATTATTATTATTATTATTATTATTATTATTATTATTATTATTATTATTATTGTTGTTATTATTATTATTATCATTATTATTGTTATTATTATTATTATTATTATTATTGTTTCAGGATAACATTGGTGTGTTAGACATCAAATGTCTACTGAACAACATCAGCCATCTTCTTCCCTCCGCCCCACCGCCAGTGGCCGATGTGGAGGAGAAGGTGGAGGAGGAGGAGGAGCCTTCCAGGCGAGCAGAGCCTCCTTCTGGCCATAACCAAGTGACCTTCACCTTGAATTCGGAAGAGGAAGAAGATCAAGACAACGCTGAGGAGGTCGAGGAATCTCTTGTAACTCAGAAAACGCTGACAAAACGTCTTGTGTTCCCGCGATGGCGGCGGGCGGCGATGAATTGGAGGAAGCCAAAGCTAATGACTCTGCAATGTCCGCTGATGATGGAGGTCAAAATGCCCCGGAAGCACCATTATCAACGTCAACGTCATCATCAATACCTGAGCAACAACAACAGCAGCAACAATTACACCAACAACCACACCGAAATAAACCAGATGTGATATTACCATCACCTTCTCAGCAAACTGAATCTGGAGACAGCAAACTCCCGAGCCTGTGCCGGTGACAGACGGTTCTTCACTAGGTGCATCGGTGTCCGTGGCTGAGGGGTGAACCCAGCGGAGCTGTGGGATCCTCTCAAGGTGGCTGGGAAGATGATGATGCCTTAGATCTGGACAACCTTGACCTTGGACCATCTGAAGAGTCGGAGATTGACCTCGATCAACTGCCCATGCCGGGACAAAGCTAGCTGTAATACGTATTTTGTCGTTAGATAATTTTAGTTTGATGGTTTGATTGGATTAGATTTCTATCCGCCTTAGGGAATTTTCTGAATGTGTGTGTGTGTGTATACATGTGTGTGTGTGTGTGTATTTGTGTGTGTTGGTGTGTGTGAGGGTGTAAATGTGTTTGTGTGAATGAGTGGGAAGGTGTGGGGATGAAAAAACCCCAAAGACAACAGAGGCTGGCTAGAAAGCAAGCAATATTATTGTCTCGTTTACCAGACTATCTGTGTATCATTGTTTTAAGAAGAAAACATATTGCTACCATTCTGTGATGGAAACATGTACTCACCAAGTCGTGGTCCTTAGGCAAGTTGTCAGGCTCTCAGAAAAAAATCCGCTATTCTGCTGAATTTGCAAAACTAGCATTGCACTTGACCAACAAGGGCAGCGATCAACGAGACTTCGTTGATTATCCTAAAGTGTGCTAATTTTAGTGAAATTATCAAGACTGCTTTTATCAATGCATGGGATGATATTGTGGGTATTGTAATTTATCTTTATTATTATTATGTGTTGTTTATGTTATGTGACAGATTATGACGTATTCTGTTGCTATTGCAGACATAAAGGTGATACTGGAATCAAATAAAGCAAGGGAAGAAGATTTAATATGAGTTGTTTTATTTCTGGGTTTTTAAATCTTGTTTTGTTAATTTTTTTGTTAGTATTTTTTTAGTGTATGTATGTTATGATATTGTTATAAAAGATGAAACATTTGAGAAAGTTAATGAATATAAATATCTTGGCATAATTTTTGACGAGAAGCTAGAATGGCAAAAACAATCAAATAAAGTTTTAAAGAATGTGAACAAAAAAATGTATTTTATGAGGAAGCTTTATAAGTTTCAAAGTGATAACACTCTAATAAGACTTTTCCATCAAGCTTGCATAAAGAGTATTATTATTTTTAGTATAACTGCATGGGGAGGAAATACAAGAGATAAAGAAAAGAAGAAATTTAATAGGACACTGAAAGACATAGGAAACTCATAAATGATGTAGAGCCGGAGAACTTTAAAGATCTGTATGAAATTCTATGCAAAATCAAACTCAGGAGTATACTTACAGACAACACCCACCCTATTTTCTCCATACCCAAAACAAGTAATAGAAGCGGTCGACTTATACATTTAAAATCCCGTACTGAGAGATATTTTAGATCTTTTCTTCCAAGCGCCATACGAAAGTTTGACCATACTTTACTTTGAAAGCACAATGGTGTTTTCCTTACAATGTTTAAGAAATGTAAATTGATGGATGGTGAATGAATGATTTATGATAAGTTAATGAAAGTGTATGAAGCTAAACTGATTTGTCTATAATTATTCATCTTTTTTATTTATTTATTTTTTATGTATATTATTTCACTGCATTATTTTTGTATACTTCTCCTAAAATCTAAACATTTAATGATTAATTAAGTTAAATTTGTTTTTAATTTGAATGCATTGATGTATTCTTTTATTTTTTAAACGGAAATTGTGATAACACAAGTATAATTTCCTTTTTTTAAAGGATCAATAAAGACGATTGAAATTGAAATTCAAAATTATATAGGGAAGAGATTTCTCCTGTATTCTTTTCTGCTTTCCGAATGACATCGTAATGAGCAAAGACATGAAGTAATATTGAAGCCCCACAGGAACAAAAACGAGACAAATGTGAAAGGAATAGACAGAAAAACATTCTTTGAGCATGAATAGAATTGAACCCGTGACATCAGCGTCTGTCCGCCATGAATAGAATTGAACCCGTGACATCCGCGTCAGTCCGCCATGAATAGAATCGAACCCGTGGCATCCGCGTCATTCCGCCATGAATAGAATTGAATCCGTGACATCCGCGCCAGCCGCCATGAATAGAATCGAACCCGTGGCATCCGCGTCAGTCCGCCATGAATAGAATTAAACCCGTGGCATCGCGTCAGTCCGCCATGAATAGAATTGAACCCGTGACATCCGCGTCAATCCGCCATGAATAGAATCGAACCAGTGACCTCCGTGTCAATCCGCCATGAATAGAATCGAACCCGTGACATCCGCGTCAGTCCGCCATGAATAGAATTGAACCCGTGACACAGTCCGAACCCGTGGCATCCACGTCCGCCATGAATAGAAGAATCGAACAGTCCGCCATGAATAGAATCCACGTCATTCCGCCATGAATAGAATTGAAGTCCGCCATGAATAGAATTGAACATCCGCGCCAGTCCGCCATGAATAGAATCGAACCCGTGGCATCCGACATCCGTCAGTCCGCCATGAATAGAATTAAACCCGTGGCATCCGCGTCAGTCCGCCATGAATAGAATTGAACCCGTGACATCAGCGTCTGTCCGCCATGAATAGAACCCGTGAACCCGCCATGAATAGAACATCCGTGACATCAGTCCGCCATGAATAGAATCGAACCCATGAATGGCATCCGCGTCAGTCCGCCATGAATAGAATCGAACCCGTGTCCGCCATGAATAGAATTGAACCCGTGACATCGCGTCAGTCCGCCATGAATAGAATTGAACCCGTGACATCCGCGTCAGTCCGCCATGAATAGAATTGAACCCGTGACATCCGCGTCAATCCGCCATGAATAGAATTGAACCCGTGGCATCCGCGTCAGTCCGCCAATAGAATTAAACCGTGGCATCCGCCATGAATAGAATCGCGTGGCATCCGCGTCAGTCCGCCATGAATAGAATTGAACCCGTGGCATCCGCGTCAGTCCGCCATGAATAGAATTGAACCCGTGGCATCCGCGTCAGTCCGCCATGAATAGAATTGAACCCGTGACATCCGCGTCAATCCGCCATGAATAGAATCGAACCCGTGGCATCTGCGTCAATCCGCCATGAATAGAATCGAACCCGTGGCATCCGCGTCAGTCCGCCATGAATAGAATTGAACCCGTGGCATCCGCGTCAATCCGCCATGAATAGAATTGAACCCTTGACATCCGCGCCAATCCGCCATGAATAGAATTCGAACAGTGATCCGTGTCACCCATGAATAGAATTGAACCCGTGACATCCGTCGTCCGCCAGTCCGCCATGAATAGAATTGAAACATCCGTGGCAGTCCGCCATGAATAGAATTGAACCCGTGGCATCAGTCCGCCATGAATAGAATTGAACCCGTGGCATCATGAATAGAATTGAACCCGTGGCAATCCGCCATGAATAGAATTGAACCCGTGACATCCGCGTCAGTCCGCCATGAATAGAATTGAACCCGTGACATCCGCGTCAGTCCGCCATGAATAGAATTGAACCCGTGGATCCGCGTCAGTCCGCCATGAATAGAATTGCATCCGCGCCAATCCGCCATGAATAGAATTGAACCCGTGACATCCGCGTCAACGCCATGAATAGAATTGAACCCGTGGCATCCGCGTCAGTCCGCCATGAATAGAATTGAACCCGTGACATCGCGTCAGTCCGCCATGAATAGAATTGAACCCGTGGCATCCGCGTCAGTCCGCCATGAATAGAATCGAACCCGTGGCATCCGCGTCAGTCCGCCATGAATAGAATTGAACCCGTGGCATCGCGTCAGTCCGCATGAATAGAATTGAACCCGTGGCAACCCATGAATAGAATTGAACAGTCCGCCATGCATCCGCGTCAGTCCGCCATGAATAGAATTGAACCCGTGGCATCCGCGTCAGTCCGCCATGAATAGAATTAAACCCGTGGCATCCGGCGTCAGTCCGCCATGAATAGAATTTGACATCCGCGTCAGTCCGCCATGAATAGAATTGAACCCGTGGCATCCACGTCAATCCGCCATGAATAGAATTGAACCCGTGACATCGCGCGTCACATCCGCCAGTGAATAGAATTGAACCCGTGACATCCGCGTCAGTCCGCCATGAATAGAATTGAACCCGTGGCATCGCGTCAGTCCGCCATGAATAGAATTGAAACCGTGACAAGTCCGCCATGAATAGAATTGAACCCGTGACATCCGCGTCAGTCCGCCATGAATAGAATTGAACCCGTGACATCGCGTCAGTCCGCCATGAATAGAATTGAAGAATCGTCAACCATGAATAGAATTGAACCCGTGACATCGCGTCAATCCGCCATGAATAGAATTGAACCCGTGACATCCGCGTCATTCCGCCATGAATAGAATTGAATCCGTGACATCCGCGTCAGTCCGCCATGAATAGAATCGAACCCGTGACATCCGCGTCAGTCCGCCATGAATAGAATTGAACCCGTGACATGACATCATGAATAGAATCGAACCCGTGACATCCGTCAGTGTCATGAATAGAATTGAGTGACATCCGTCAATGCCGTAGAATCGAAGACATCGCGTCAGTCCTCAAAGAATTGAACCGGTGTGTCAGTCCGTCATGTGAACACAAGTTACTCTTAGTGGTGAACAAAGTTCTAACAACTGAGAATTATGACAAGCGGGGTGATGCCACGTACGATTACTAGATCGGATTATTATTTGATTCTGAGGTAAGTGGGTGTGTGTGAACTGAGGTAAGCGGGTGTGTGTGAACTGAGGTAAGCGGGTGTGTGTGCGGGTGTGTGTGAACTGAGGTAAGCGGGTGTATGTGAACTGAGGTAAGCGGGTGTGTGTGAACTGAGGTAAATGGGTGTGTGTGAACTGAGGTAAGCGGGTGTGCGTGGAACTGAGGTAAGCGGGTGTGTGTGAACTGAGGTAAGTGGGTGTGTGAACTGAGGTAAGCGGGGTGTGTGTGAACTGAGGTAAGTGGGTGTGTGTGAACTGAGGTAAGCGGGTGTGTGTGAACTGAGGTAAGTGGGTGTGTGAACTGAGGTAAGCGGGTGTGTGTGAACTGAGGTTAAGCGGGTGTGTGAACTGAGGTTATGGGTGGGTGTGAACTGAGGTAAGTGGGTGGGTGTGAACTGAGGTACACGAGTGTGCGTGAACTGAGGTAAGCGGGTGTGTGAACTGAGGTAAGGTGGGTGGGTGTGAACTGAGGAGGTGAAGTGGGTGGGTGTGAACTGAGGTACACGGGTGTGTGTGAACTGAGGTAAGCGGGGTGTGTGTGAACTGAGGTACACGGGTGTGTGTGAACTGAGGTAGTGAGCGGGTGGGTGGAACTGAGGTACACGAGTGTGTGTGAACTGAGGTAAGTGGGTGGGTGTGAACCGAGGTAAGTGGGTGGGTGTGAACTGAGGTAAGCGGGTGGGTGTGAACTGAGGTAGGGTGGGTGTGAACTGAGTGGGTGGGTGTGAACTGAGGTAAGTGGGTGGGTGTGAACTGAGGTACACGGGTGTGTGTGAACTGAGGTAAGTGGGTGGGTGTGAACTGAGGTACACGGGTGTGTGTGAACTGAGGTAAGCGGGTGGGTGTGAACTGAGGTACACGGGTGTGTGTGAACTGAGGTAAGTGGGTGGGTGTGAACTGAGGTACACGGGTGTGCGTGAACTGAGGTAAGTGGGTGTGTGTGAACGGTCGGCCCACTATTACAGCTTTTTAATTAAACTGATCAAAATGATGGGCTAGCTGAATGAAAATGGTACTCACAAAGACGGGAAACAATGAAGGTTACGTTAATTCAACGTCATTTTTGGCAAAACATTTTCTCAAACAAAAACTATCTGGGGATGAATTAAAGTTTACATGCAAACTATGGTTATTTTTATTGGCCTATCAACAAAGTTTACATGCAAACTGTGGTTATTTTTATTGGCCTATCAACAAAGTTTACATGCAAACTGTGGTTATTTTTATTGGCCTATCAACAAAGTTTACATGCAAACTGTGGTTATTTTTATCGGCCTATCAACAAAGTTTACATGCAAACTGTGGTTATTTTTATTGGCCTATCAAGAAAGTTTACATGCAAACTGTGGTTATTTTTATTGGCCTATCAAGAAAGTTTACATGCAAACTGTGGTTATTTTTATTGGCCTATCAACAAAGTTTACATGCAAACTGTGGTTATTTTTATTGGCCTATCAACAAAGTTTACATGCAAACTGTGGTTATTTTTATTGGCCTATCAAGAAAGTTTACATGCAAACTGTGGTTATTTTTATTGGCCTATCAACAAAGTTTACATGCAAACTGTGGTTATTTTTATTGGCCTATCAACAAAGTTCTCGGCGAACAAAGAACGACCAACTCATCATTATAAACACATATACATTATAGATAGATAGACAGACAGAAATCTTTGGGCACCAATAGACTCGAATGCACGACCTCCGCGTCGACACCCAACGCCTCAGGATGAAAAGAGAGCACACTACCTAACAAGCTGACTACATTCTGAAGCATAGTTAGCTTGTAAGGCAAAATATGACAATAAGTGACAACTCTGCTAATAAAGACAGAACAAACACGTGACGTTTCGGGTATAACAAA
>JAXRKP010000830.1:185000-202500 GCA_037039925.1 Doris montereyensis
AATAGAAATGTACATGTATTGGAATCTTCTATAGATCGAGAGTGGATTTGAAAGATTTGCCTTAATTTATATTAATCAGTTACCCCCCCCCCCCCCACAATAAAAATAAAACAAAACAACAATAACAACAAAAACCCTTACAAAATACAAACCAACAACCTTATTTCCTAAATTAAAATTAAAAGAATTCGTTTTTAAATACCAAAGACACAGACTAATGCATGTATAGATCAGTTAAAGATCAGTTCAAGTAAATCGTTTGAAGACTGAAAGAGGTAGAATCTATGTACAAATTAGTCTTCAAAATGTACATTTAGAGACATTTGCGTTTGAAGTCCCCCCTCCCTCCATTTTCGCATCATGACCCCAAGTCAACGCATGATGATGGCAAGTGAGGGAGGGCGTGTGTGTGTGTGTGTGTGTGGGGGGGGGTTGGAGACGAGGAGGTTGTCTATTAGATGAAAGTCATCGTTCACACTTTCAGTCCGTTCTCCACGTGTCAAATGTCAACGATTTGAACTCGTCCGCATCAGACTGTGTAGTGTAGTCTGTAAGAGTAAATGCCAATTAGCGATGACACAGTGAATTGGATGAAAACGTTAGGGAAGGGAAGGAGGAGTGGGGTGCCACATGTACCATCGAGATTTTAGATTTTAAGAAAAAATTACTGTGACATTTGAAAACAAAGACACCAAAAAAAAACAACAAAAGACCCCAAAAAATGAAAACAAAAGACACCAACAAATGAAAACAAAAGACACCAAAAAATGAAAACAAAAAACACCAAAAGTTGAAAACAAAAAAACACCAAAAAATGAAAACAAAAGACACTAAAAAAAAGAAAACAAAAAAACACCAAAACATGAAAACAAAAAACTCAAAAAATGAAAACAAAGACACCAAAAAATAAAAACAAAAGACACCAAAAAATGAAAACAAAAAACCCAAAAATGAAGAAAAAAAACCACCCAAAAATGAAAACAAAAGACACCAAAAAATGAAAACAAAAGACACCATAAAATGAAAACAAAAGACACCAGAAATGAAAACAAAAAAAACATCAAAAATGAAACAAAAAACACAAAAAATGAAAATAAAAGACACCAAAAAATGAAAACAAAAAACACCAAAAAATGAAAACAAAAAACACCAAAAATGAAAACAAAAACACCAATCCCTCCTCCTCCCCCTCCCAGATGACCAAGGGGATGTGTGCATAATGGTAGAAATATTTTAACTACTTATTGTTATCGTACTGTTCCAATAACTACTGTCTGTCTACTGTCTGTCTACAGTCTGTCTACAGTCTGTCTACTGTCTGTCTTTTGTCTGTCTACTGTCTTTCTACTGTCTGTCTACAGTCTGTCTTTTTCAATAACATGAGTTGCATACATGTACACACATTGCTATTTCACGACAGATCGGCAATAGCGAGAACTCGGATTTAGCCAGATTTTGTTTTCAGTTTCAGTCCCAGCGATTTCGTTACTTTTAAGTTCCACTTTGTACCGTACACAGTTAAAGTCCCAGCAATTTCGTTATTTTTGAGTTCCACTTTGTACCGTACACAGTTTCAGTCCCAGCAATTTCGTTATTTTTGAGTTCCACTTTGTACCGTACACAATTTAAGTCCCAGCAATTTCGTTATTTTTGAGTTCCACTTTGTACCGTACACAGTTTAGTCCCAGCAAGTTATTTTTGAGTCCCAGCAATTTCGTTATTTTTGAGTTCCACTTTGTACCGTGTACAGTTTAAGTCCCAGTATCCACTTTGTACCGTACACAGTTTAAGTCCCAGTAATTTCGTTACTTTTGAGTTCCACTTTGTACCGTACACAGTTAAAGTCCCAGCAATTTCGTTACTTTTGAGTTCCACTTTGTATCGTACACAGTTTAAGTCCCAGTAATTTCGTTACTTTTGAGTTCCACTTTGTACCGTACACAGTTTAAGTCCCAGTAATTTCGTTACTTTTGAGTTCCACTTTGTATCGTACACAGTTAAAGTCCCAGTATTTCCACTTTTGTTCCACTTTGTACCGTACACAGTTTAAGTCCCAGCAATTTCGTTATTTTTGAGTTCCACTTTGTATGGTACACAGTTTAAGTCCCAGTAATTTCGTTATTTTTGAGTTCCACTTTGTACCGTACACAGTTTAAGTCCCAGCAATTTCGTTATTTTTGAGTTTTTGAGTTCCAGTTTAAGTCCCAGTAATTTCGTTATTTTTGAGTCCACAGTCCACAGTTTAAGTCCCAGTATCCACTTTGTACCGTACACAGTTAAAGTCCCAGTATCCACTTTGTACCGTATACAGTTTAAGTCCCAGTATCCACTTTGTACCGTACACAGTTAAAGTCCCAGTATCCACTTTGTACCGTCCACAGTTTAAGTCCCAGTATCCACTTTGTACCGTCCACAGTTTAAGTCCCAGTATCCACTTTGTACCGTACACAGTTAAAGTCCCAGTATCCACTTTGTACCGTACACAGTTAAAGCAACGGTAGCACTTAACAGTCGGGCACATCCTACTAAAATCTCAGGTATGTAAATATTTCAATTATCTTAGTGAAACAGTTTGTCGTTTCAACATCGTTATCTGATTAAATAAAAATCATTATCTTGATATGAGAGTCGTGTCGTGTTGTCATTATGTCAATGTGGACGCTTTATCTGCTACCAGAGAAGGACATTATATCTGTAATGTTTTTTTCATTCTTTACCATGTGTTGTTGTGTGTGTTTGTTCGCTTGGCATGAATACATAAACAAATAAATAGGGAGGGAGGCATTAAATAAATAACCATTCAATTCACCTCTATTCAATCAAGAAAACTTGTAATCATCATCGAAGGGCAATTATTCATATGCACACAATAAAATTACAAAGCACAAAATCTAATACAATAAACCAAGAAAAAAAGAAGAAGTTAAATGAATAAATAAACAAATGAATACATGAACACATAATTAAAACAAAACTGAATGAGTAGATACATTAATGAATAAATGAACACATAGTTTTTAAAAACTGAATGAATAGAGACATTAATGAATAAATGAACACTTAATTGAAAAAATGAATGAGTAGATACAATACATCAATGAATAAATGAACACATAATTTAAAGATACTGAATGAGTAGATACATTAATGAATAAATGAACACATAATTAAAAATTATTGAGTATATACATTAATGAATAAATGAACACACAATTTAAAAAATGAATGAGTGGATACATGAATGAATATATGAACACATAATTTTAAAAAAATGAATGAGTAGATACATACATGAATAAATGAACACATAGTAAAAAAATGAATGAGTAGATACATTAATGAATAACTGAACACATAATTAAAAAAAATAAATGAGTAGATACATTAATGAATAAATGAATACATAATTTTTAAAAAATGAATGAGTAGATACATTAATGAATAAATGAACACATACTTTTTAAAAATGAATGAGTAGATACATTAATGAATAAATGAACACATAATTTTAAAATGAATGAGTAGATACATTAATGAATAAAAGAACATATAATTGTAAAATGAATCAGTAGATACATTAATGAATAAATGAACACATCATTTAAAAAAAAATGAGTAGATACATTAATGAATAAATGAATCAATTAAATTGTTTAAGTAAATATAATTATTGAAAACATAATAAATTGCTAAATAGATAGACAAGTAGAGCAGTTCATAATAATTAATATACCATGATGACTCACATTGGATTCACGTTTTGTTGGTCTTTTGATGTTATTTCATTTTACCCACACCCACAGCTAAGATGATCTCGGGTTTTTTGGTAGGATTTTTATTTGTTTTGCCAGGGCTGCCCTGTAAACAGCCAAGGAATCTTCAACGTGTACAGAGTGTTGTGATTTGCACACGGGACCTCCTTTTATCGTCCGTCCCTGGTAGGACTAGGTGTCGATACATATACCTCGACAAGGTGAGGTACGGGGGGAGGGGGTGGATTTTACTCGAAAAGAGAAAGTGTTTCAACCATGCGGCTTGAACACACAACCTTTTGGCTGAGAGGCCGACGTCTTACCTCTGGACTATCGAGTTTCCTACTCGTTTGTCAGAATCGTGTTACACATGGAAATACCATAACTGGTACCAATTATAGAATCATTGATAAATTGAAGTGTCTTTGCAGTCTTGTGACTCGCTCTGTTATCATTGAAGAGTTATATGTTTATTAATGCGAATACGATGCTTCAAACCCAAGTCGATTTCCATCAGACTTTAAAAGTAAGATGAAGCCTAAAGCAAACATTTTAATACAGTAGTTTATTGATTAATGGATGAAGCCTAAAGCAAACATTTTAATGTAGTGGTTTATTGATTAATGACAGTGGCTATTGAATTTGTCTCTCTTATGTTTTCTAATGGTGTGCTAATGCCAGAAATCATAGTGTTCTAATGACATAAAGCATAGTGTTCTAATCACAGAAACCATAGTGTTCTAATGACAGAAATCATGGTGTTCTAATGACAGAAAGCATGGTGTTCTAATGACAGAAAGCATGGTGTTGTAATGACAGAAAGCATAGAGTTCTAATGACAGAAACCGTGGTGTTCTAATGACAGAAACCATAGTCTTCTAATGACAGAAAGCATAGTGTTCTAATGACAGAAACCATAGTGCTCTAATGAGAGAAATCATAGTGTTCTAATGACAGAAATCATAGTGTTCTAATGACAGAAATCATAGTGTTCTAATGACAGAAAGCATAGTGTTCTAATGACAGAAATCATAATGTTCTAATGACAGAAAGCATAGTGTTCTAATGACAGAAATCATACTTTTATAATGACAGAAAGCATAGTGCTCTAATGACAGAAATCATAGTGTTCTAATGACAGAAATCATAGTGTTCTAATGACAGAAAGCATAGTGTTCTAATGACAGAAATCATAATGTTCTAATGACAGAAAGCATAGTGTTCTAATGACAGAAAAATCTAATGACAGAAATCATAGTGTACTAATGACAGAAAGCATAGTGTTCTAATGACAGAAATCATAGTGTTCTAATGACAGAAATCATAGTGTTCTAATGACAGAAATCATAGTGTTCTAATGACAGAAATCATAGTGTTTCTAATGACAGAAATCATAGTGTTCTAATGACATAAATCATAGTGTTCTAATGACAGAAATCATGAAAGTAGTTCTAATGACATAAATCATAGTGTTCTAATGACATAAATCATAGTGTTCTAATGAAAGAAATCATAGTGTTCTAATGAAAGAAATCATAGTGTTCTAATGAAAGAAATCATAGCGTTCTAATGACAGAAATCATAGTGTTCTAATGACAGAAATCATAGTCTTCTAATGACAGAAACCATAGTGTTCTAATGACAGAAAGCATAGTGTTCTAATGACAGAAATCATAGTGTTCTAATGACAGAAACCATAGTGTTCTAATGACAGGAAGTATAGTGTTCTAATGACAGAAAGCATAGTGTTCTAATGACAGAAATCATAGTGCTCTAATGACAGAAATCATAGTGCTCTAATGGCAGAAAGCATAGTGTTCTAATGACAGAAATCATAGTGTTCTAATGACAGAAATCATAGTGTTCTAATGACAGAAACCATAGTGCTCTAATGACAGAAATCATAATGTTCTAATGACAGAAACCGTAGTGTTCTAATGACAGAAAGCATAGTGTTCTAATGACAGAAAGCATAGTGTTCTAATGACAGAAACCATAGTGCTCTAATGACAGAAATCATAGTGTTCTAATGACGGAAATCATAGTGTTCTAATGACAGAAACCATAGTGTTCTAATGACAGGAAGCATAGTGTTCTAATGACAGGAAGCATAGTATTCTAATGACAGAAACCATAGTGTTCTAATGACAGAAATCATAGTGTTCTAATGACAGAAATCCTGGTCTTCTAATGACAGAACGCATGGTGTTCTAATGACAAAAATCATAGTGTTCTAATGACAGAAACCATAGTGTTCTAATGACAGAAAGCATAATGTTCTAATGACAGAAATCATAGTGTTCTAATGATAGAAATCATAGTGTTCTAATGACAGAAAGTATAGTGTTCTGATGACAGAAATCATAGTGTTCTAATGACAGAACGCATGGTGTTCTAATGACAGAAATCATAGTGTTCTAATGATGGAAATCATAGTGTTCTAAAGACGGAAAGCATGGTGTGCTAATGACAGAAACCATGATGTTCTAGAGACAGAAAGCATGGTGTGCTGATGACCAAAATCATGGTGTTCTAATGACAGAAATCATAGTGTTTTAATGACAGAAACCATAGTGTTCTAATGACAGAAACCATAGTGTTGTAATGACAGAAACGATAGTGTTCTAATGACAGAAATCATGGTGTTGTAATGACAGGAAGCATAGTGTTTTAATGACAGGAAGCATAGTGTTCTAATGACGAAAGCATATTTCTAATGACAGAAATCAAAGTGTCCTAATGACAGGAACCATAGTGTTCTAATGACAGAAACCATGGTGTTCTAATGACAGAAACCATAGTGTTCTAATGACAGAAACCATAGTGTTCTAATCACAGAAAGCATAGTGTTCTAATGACAGAAAGCATATTTCTAATGACAGAAATCATAGTGTTCTAATGACAGGAACCATAGTGTTCTAATGACAGAAACCATTGTTTTCTACGGACAGAAACCATAGTGTTCTAATGACAGAAACCATAGTGTTCTTATGACAGAAAGCATAGTGTTCCAATGACAGAAACCATAGTGTTCTAATGACAGAACCATAGTGTTCTGATGACAGAAATCATATTTGTTCTAGTGACAGGAAGCATAGTGTTCTAATGACAGAAATCATAGTGTTCTAATGACAGAAACCATAGTGTTCTAATGACAGAAATCATAGTGTTCTAATGACAGAAATCATAGTGTTCTAATGACAGAAATCATGGTTTTCTAATGACAGAAAGCATGGTGTTCTAATGACAGAAATCATGGTTTTCTAATGACAGAAAGCATAGTGTTCTAATGACAGTAATCATAGTGTTCTAATGACATAAACCATAGTGTTCTAAGGACTGAAGCCATAGTGTTCTAATGACAGGAACCATAGTGTTCTAATGACATAAATCATAGTGATCTAATGACATACATCATGGTGTTCTAATGACAGGAAGCTTAGTGTTCTAATGACAGGAAGCATAGTGTTCTAATGACAGAAAGCATATTTAATGACAGAAAGCATAGTGTTCTAATGACAGAAACCATAGTGTTCTAATGACAGAAAGCATAGTGTTCTAATGACAGAAATCATGGTGTTGTAATGACAAGAATCATAGTGTTCTAATGACAGGAAGCATAGTGTTCTAATGACAGAAATCATAGTGTTCTAATGACAGAAATCATAGTGTTCTAATGACAGAAATCGTATTTGTTCTAGTGACAGGAAGCATAGTGTTCTAATGACAGAAATCATAGTGTTCTAATGACAGAAACCATAGTGTTCTAATGAAAGAAATCATAGTGTTCTAATGACACAAAGCATAGTGTTCTAATGACAGAAAGCGTGGTGGTCTAATGACAGAAATCATAGTGTTCTAATGACAGAAATCATAGTGTTCTAATGACAGAAAGCATAATGTTCTAATAACAGAAATCATAGTGTTCTAATGACGGAAATCATAGTGTTCTAATGACAGAAATCATAGTGTTCTAATGAGAGAAATCATAGTGCACTAATGACAGAAATCATAGTGTTTTAAGGACAGAAATCATAGTGTTCTAATGACAGAAAGCATAGTGTTCTAATGACAGAAAGCATGGTGTTCTAATGACAGAAAGCATAGTGTTCTAATGACAGAAATCATAGTGTTCTAATGACAGGAAGCATAGTGTTCTAATGACAGAAATAATGGTGTTCTAATGACAGGAAGCATAGTATTCTAATGACAGAAACCATAGTGTTCTAATGACAGAAATTATAGTGTTCTAATGACAGAAATCCTGGTTTTCTAATGACAGAACGCATGGTGTTCTAATGACAGAAATCATAGTGTTCTAATGATGGAAATCATAGTGTTCTAATGACAGAAAGCATGGTGTGCTAATGACAGAAAACATGGTGTTCTAATGACAGAAAGTATAGTGTTCTAATGACAGAAATCATAGTCTTCTAATGACAGAAACCATAGTGTTCTAATGACAGACACCATAGTGTTCTAATGACAGAAATCATAGTTTTCTAATGACAGAATGCATAGTGTTCTAATGACAGAAATCATGGTGTTCTACTGACAGGAAGCATAGTGTTCTAATGACAGAAATCATAGTGTTCTAATGACAGGAAGCATAGTGTTCCAATGACAGAAATCATGGTGTTCTAATGACAGGAAGCATAGTGTTCTAATGACAGAAACCATAGTGTTATAATGACAGAAATTGTAGTGTTCTAATGACAGAAAGCATGGTGTTCTAATGACAGAAATCATAGTGTTCTAATGATGGAAATCATAGTGTTCTAATGACAGAAAGCATGGTGTGCTAATGACAGAAAACATGGTGTTCTAATGACAGAAAGCATGGTGTGCTAATGACCGAAATCATGGTGTTCTAATGACAGAAATCATAGTGTTGTAATGACAGAAACCATAGTGTTCTAATGACAGAAGGCATAGTGTTCTAATGACGGAAAACATAGTGTTCTAATGACAGAAACCATAGTGTTCTAATGACAGAAATCATACTGTTCTAATGATAGGAAGCATAGTGTTCTAATGACAGAAATCATAGTGTTCTAATGACAGAAACCATGGTGTTCTAATGACAGAAACCATAGTGTTCTAATGACAGAAAGCATTGTGTTCTAATGACAGAAATCATAGTGTTCTAATGACAGAAAACATAGTGTTCTAATGACAGAAAACATAGTGTTCTAATGACAGAAGCCATAGTGTTCTAATGACGGAAATCATGGTTTTCTAATGACAGAAATCATGGTGTTCTAATGATGGAAATCATAGTGTTCTAATGACAGAAAGCATGGTGTGCTAATGCCAGAAAGCATGGTGTTCTAATGACAGAAAGCATGGTGTGCTAATGACCGCAATCATGGTGTTGTAATGACATAAATCATAGTGTTCTAATGACAGAAACCATAGTGTTCTAATGACAGAAATTATAATGTTCTAATGACAGAAATCATAGTGTTCTAATGACAGAAACCATAGTGTTCTAATGACATAAACCATACTGTTCTAATGACAGAAATCATAGTGTTCTAATGACAGATATCATGGTGTTTTAATGACAGGAAGCATAGTGTTCTAATGACAGGAAGCATAGTGTTCTAATGACAGAAAGCATATTTCTAATGACAGAAAGCATAGTGTTCTAATGACAGAAAGGATGATGTTCTAATGACAGAAAGCATGGTGTTCTAATGACAGAAATCATGGTGTTCTAAGGACAGAAACCATAGTGTTCTAATGACAGAAAGCATAGTGTTCTAATGACAGAAATCATGGTGTTGTAATGACAAGAAGCATAGTGTTCTAATGACAGAAAGCATGGTGTTCTAATGACAGAAAGCATAGTGTTCTAATGACAGAAATCATAGTGTTCTAATGACAGGAAGCATAGTGTTCTAATGACAGAAATAATGGTGTTCTAATGACAGGAAGCATAGTGTTCTAATGACAAAAATCACAGTGTTCTTTCTTGAAGCCTTGTCCGTCGTAGAAAGCATATTTCTAATGACAGAAAGCATAGTGTTCTAATGACAGAGAGCATGGTGTTCTAATGACAGAAAGCATAGTGTTCTAATGACAGAAATCATGGTGTTCTAATGACAGAAACCATAGTGTTCTAATGACAGAAACCATAGTGTTCTAATGACAGAAATCATGATGTTGTAATGACAAGAAGCATAGTGTTCTAATGACAGGAAGCATAGTGTTCTAATGACAGAAATCACAGTGTTCTAATGACAGAAATCATAGTGTTCTAATGACAGAAATCACAGTGCTCTAATGACAGAAATCATAGTGTTCTAATGACAGAAATCATAGTGTTCTAATGACAGAAAAATCATAGTGTTCTAATGACAGAAATCATAGTGTTCTAATGACAGAAATCATAGTGTTCTAATGACAGAAATCATAGTGTTCTAATGACAGAAATCACAGTGTTCTTTCTTGAAGCCTTGTCCGTCGTAGAAAGTTTGAACACAATAATTCCGTCTGGTTTGGGGGAGGGTGGTGGTATCATTTGCGCAGGGCAAACGGCACAAACTAACTCCTTATACTGTAACTGTAATAAGTCTCTGATGTCTTGCAGGTCCCATCCTCTCAGGGGGACTCGGTGGTCCAGAGAGAATATGTCAGCATCTCAACCAAAATGTGGTGTGTTCGTGTCCGACAAGTTGAAAAGTTTTCTCTCGAGGATTTTTTTCTTTCGCCCACCTCTCCCCCATCCTGGTCCAGTTAGGTGGATCAACATGAACTATTCCCATCGGAAAGGGATCACAAAAAGAGGTCCCGTGTGCCAATCACATCACTGTGTGCACGTTAAAGATCCCTTGACTGTTTATAGGGCGATCCTGGTAAAGTAAAATTGCTACGAAGATTCCCGAGATCATCTTAGGTGTGGATGTGGGTAAAATGTGGAAGATGAAGACGTAGACAAACATACATATACACACACCTACACACACACACACACACACACACACATAATCCACCTACATGCCTGCACACACATACCCACACACACTTAGACACACCCATACGCATACACATCTACACAGACACATTTCTAACCAAAAGGGCGAGCAGAGGGGGAGTGGAAATGACATCAGAAACTTGATTATTATTATTATTATTATTATTATTATTATTATTATTATTATTATTATTATCGCCTTTTTCTTTATTATTGTTGTTATTGTCATGGGAGTGTTCAGGTTGGTGTTAAGTGTCGACACTCAATCAATTGCTATCACTATCGCTGGAGGAGAGGAAAGTTCATCTGCTAATCGTGACGTCACTCGAGGATCTGATAAATACATTATAGATACGTGTCACATCACCCCCTTGTAAGGACTTGGTGGTCTAGAGGCAAGGTGTCGGCCTCTCAACCCAAAGGTCGTGGGCTCAAACTTCGTCGACGTTTAAAATTTCTCTCAACGTTTTTTAAAAGTAGAATCTGACCCGTTTCCCTATCCCCCCCCCCCCCTATACATAAAGGAAGGTGGATTGATACATTTTTCTAGTCATAAGTCTGTCATTCTTTTGTGTTTGTGTGTGTACGCATGTATGTATGTATGTATGTATGTATGTATGTATGTATGTATGTATGCATGTATGTATGTATGTATGTATGTGTGTGTGTGTGTGTGTGTATGATTGTATGTATGTGTGTATGTATGTATATATTTATTTATGTATGCCTGTACATGTATGTATGTATGTATGTATGTATGTATGTATGTATGTGTGTGTGTGTGTGTGTGTATGATTGTATGTATGTATGTATGTATGTGTGTATATATTTATTATGTATGCATGTACATGTATGTATGTATGTATTATATATATTATTCATGTATGCATGTACATGTATGTATGTATGTATATGTGTATGTATGTATGTATGTATGTATGTATGTGTGTGTGTATGTATGTATCTGTACGTATGAATATTATTTGTATGTATTGTGTGTATGTTTATCTCTATCTAGAATTTATCATTATGCTAAATGTACTTACTCAGAGTATAGCATTAAACAAACAATATTATTATCATGACATACATTATCAAGATTATCCCTTATATTTGTGTCAACTTTGCTTTGTCAATTTTTAACCTTTGAGCTTCGAAGGCAATCACTCATGACATGACATGGTTTTTTTTATCATTGACTTTGAAACAATTAAAGATTTCTTATCTATCGATTGTAATTAGAGAACAACGACGATTCAGAAATAGTGTAAGGTGTAGTATGGAAATAACAACACGACACAATACAAAGACATTTTTTTTTTAATGTATAGAAGGGAGACATTTACAATAGATAGATGAATAAATGAATAGATGATTTAGTAAATTGATAGATTAAGTAAATAATTTAAATTTAAGTAAAACAGAAATATTTGAATAGACAGATAGACAGATAGATAGATAGATAGATAGATAGATAGATAGATAGATAGATAGATAGATAGATAGATAGATAGATAGATAGATAGATAGATAGATAAATAGATAGATAGATAGATAGATAGATAGAAAGATAGATAGATAGATAGATAGATAGATAGATAGATAGACAGATGGACAGATAGAGAGATAGATAGATAGATAGATAGATAGATAGATAGATAGATAGATAGATAGATAGATAGATAGATAGATAGATAGATAGATAGATAAATAAATAAATAGATAAATAGATATATAGATAGATAGATAGACAGATAGATAGATAGATAGGTAGATAGATGGATAGATAGATAGATAGATAAATAGATAGATAGATAAATAGATAGATAGATAGATAGGTAGATAGATAGATAGATAGATAGATAGATAGATAGATAGATAGATAGATAAATATAGATAAATATAGATAGATAGAATCATACGTATATACATACATACACATATACACACATACACATAGATACATGCGAAAACAAACGAAAGACAAAAGAATGACAGACTTATAGATAGATAGACAAACTTATAGGCAGATACATAAAAAGATAGACAGACAGCCAAATAAAAAAAAATACTACATACGGTCAGACATACAGGTGGTCAAAAATATACATGTTCACACAAACCTATTTTTGTTTTTTACAAATTCGTTTTACCTTAATTCACATAGAGTAGACAAGCCTGTTGGGCTTTTCGTAATGACACTCTGACAAGATCTTTCTCTACCTAACGCTGTGAACTCATTCGTACCTAACGCTGTTAACTCATTCATACCTAACGCTGTGAACTCATTCATACCTAACGCTGTGAACTCATTCCTACCTAACGTTGTGAACTCATTCATACCTAACGAACTCATTCATACCTAACGTTGTGAACTCATTCATACCTAACGCTGTTGTGAACTCATTCATACCTAATTCATATACCTAACGCTGTTAAGTCATTCATATCTAACGCTGTGAACTCATTCATACCTAACGTTGTGAACTCATTCACACCTGAGTCAAATGGGGAAAATAGAGTGAAGTAACTTTATTAAAAGTCCAATCTTATACACAACACTACAGTTCAGCTACAACGTTATACACAACACTACGGTTCTGCTACAACGGTATACACAAAACTACGGTTCAGCTACAACGTTATACACAACACTATGGTTCAGCCTCAACGTTATACACAACACTACGGTTCTGCTACAACGGTATACACAAAACTACGGTTCAGCTACAACGTTATACACAACACTATGGTTCAGCCTCAACGTTATACACAACACTACGGTTCAGCTACAACGTTATACCCAACACTACGGTTCAGTTACAACGTTATACACAACACTACGGTTCAGCTGCAACGCCTCCTAAAGATAATCATTCTAAGATTCACTCGTTATACACAAACTACGGTTGAGATACAACGTTATACACAACACTACGGTTCAGCTACAACGTTATACACAACACTACGGTTCTGCTACAACGTTATACACAACACTACGGTTCAGTTACAACATTATACACAACACTACGGTTCAGCTACAACGTTATACACAACACTACGGTTCAGTTACAACATTATACACAACACTACGGTTCAGCTATAACGTTATACACAACACTACGGTTCAGCTACAATGCCGCCTAAAGATAATCATTCTAAGATTCACTCGTTATACACAAACTACAGTTGAGATACAACGTTATACACAACACTACGGTTCAGATACAACGCCTCCTAAATATAATCATTCTAAGATTTACTCGTTATACACAACACTACGGTTCAGCTACAGTGCCTCCTAAAGAACAAAGCTATGTCTACATAATTTGAGACAAATATGCCAAAAAGAACAAAGGTATGTCTACATAATTTGAAACAAAATGGCACAAAGAACAAATATAAGTCTACATAATTTGAGACAAAATGTAATCAAGAACAAAGGTATGTCTACATAAATTGAGACAAAATGTCACAAAAAACAAAAGCATGTCTACATAATTTGAGACACAATGTCACAAAGAATAAAGGTATGTCTACATTATTTGAGACAAAATGGCACAAAGAACAAATATAAGTCTACATAATTTGAGACAAAATGTCACAAAGAACAAAGGTATGTCTACATAATTTGAGACAAAATATAACAAAGAACAAAAGTATCTCTACATAAATTGAGACAAAATTTAACAAAAAACAAAGGTATGTCGGCATTATTTGCGACAAAATGTCACAAAGAACAAAGCTACGTCTACATAATTTGAGACAAAATGTCACAAAGAACAAAGGTATGTCTACATAATTTGAGACAAAATATAATAAAGAACAAAAGTATGTCTACATAATTTGAAACAAAATGTGTCACAAAGAAGAAATATAAGTCAACATGATTTGAGACAAAATGTAACAAAGAACAAAGGTATGTCTACATAATTTGAGACAAAATGTCACAAAGTGTCTACATAATTTGAGACAAAATGTCACAAAGAACAAAGGTATGTCTACATAATTTGAGACAAAATGTCACAAAGAACAAAGGTATGTCTACATAATTTGAGAAAAAATGTTACAAAGAACAAAGGTATGTCTACCTAATTTGAGACAAATTCTCACAAGGAACAAAGGTATGTGTAAATAATTTTGGACAAAATGTCACAAAGAACAAAGGTATGTCTACATAATTTGAGACAAAGTCTTACAAAGAACAAAGGTATGTCTACATAATTTGAGACAAAATGTAACAAAGAACAAAGGTATGTCTAAATAATTTGAGACAAAATGTCACAAAGAACAAAGGTATGTCTACATAATTTTGGACAAAATGTTACGAAGAACAAAGGTATGTGTACATAATTTTGAACAAAATGTCACAAAGAACAAAGGTATGTCTACATAATTTTTGACAAAATGTCCCTTACCTGTTTAGAGACGTTGTAGCTGAACCATGTATTTGTGATATTGTAATCACGGCGACACTGGTTCAAGCCCCACGGCTGCCACAGGTAGCCCCCCCCCCCACACACACACAATACGTTGTACATTTAGGAAAGCTTCTTTATTCGACTTTTCTCATTTCACTCAGGTGTGAATGAGTACTCAGCTATAGATAAAGAAAGATCTTTGTCAGAGCAGAGTGTTAGTGCGAAACGTCTGACAGGTGGCTGTACTGTATGCTCCCTAGAGGGTTGAGAAGGACTTTGAAGTCCAATGACCTGCTGGGGGATACTAGGTGACGTACAGTCGGGAAGGCTGGACTTGTGCCAGTCTTTGTCAATATGCATACAAGATAGAGTGGTGAGCACATAATCGTCATCCGAGATCATCATAGCGGTGTATGTGGGTAAATCAAATCAAATCACAGTCATCATGGGATGGTATTATCCACGGGCTTTAGGAAATGCTGATAGAGGAGACGTGTTTCCAATCAAATCTCCGCTAACAACACTGCCAGAATACCCTGGACGTTCTCCTTCTCCTTTCTCCTTCTCCTTCTCCTTCTTCTTCTTCTTCTTCTTCTTCTTCTTCTTCTTCTTCTTCTTCTTCTTCTTCTTCTTCTTCTTCTTCTTCTTCTTCTTCTTCTTCTTCTTCTTCTTCTTCTTCTTCTTCTTCTTCTTCTTCTTCTTCTTCTTCTTCTTCTTCTTCTTCTTCTTCTTCGTCTTCTTTCTTTCTTCTTCTTCTCCTTCGATCTCTGACAGCGGGTCAGATCAGGATGCAGATTATCTCCATGAATTGCATGGTTTTCTGCAGACTCTCTATAGGGCCGTAGAGTTTTTGTCCCAGATGTGTGAAGCGGACACTGCTGGAGAATAGTATATGCAGCGTTGTGGTGGGGCGCTCCCCAGTCACACCCTTCTGATTCCCCAACTTTCAGATAGTAATACTTGATATGTTGATGGAGACGGTTGTGCCCAGTCCTGAGGCTGAATTGCGTGACCTGGGACTTTCTGTCAAGTTGGTGTATGGGATCTTTGGGGTTATAGCTGCTATGATTTCCTCCCCATTGATTACAAACAGTTGCCTTCATGTTTGTCTTCTCGTCCTTGAAGCTCAACGACAGAGACTCAAGGGGCATACTCGAATTCAGGTTTTTGTGGCGAGTTCATCTGCACGCTCATTGCTATCAATCTGGCAGTGTCCAGGTATCCATTGTAGCATGGTACACAGTGTTGACTGACATAAGTGGTGAATAAGTCTTCATAGATGATTTAACTGGCTACCCTAGACGTAAGAAGGAGAAAAAAGGTCATTAGGTTCATTCCCGCTGTCACATGTCTGTGGGCAATTGGTGGGTGTTGCTGGTAGGTGATCCTCATATCTTCTTTCATCTTGCTGGTTCCTCCTTTAGTCCTGCTGAGATCACCGCATGATATTATGGTGGTGGGCGGGGGTAAGTTTCAATGACACAACTGAGCATTTCCCCCTTCACGGTGTTCTCCCATAGAAAAAGGAGGGCAGGGATAAAGTGTGTTTGTGGTGCAAACAGATTAATTATGTCTGTGCAAGACGTTGGGAAAATTTACACCAATCACTCGATGTATCCCCCACCCCCTTCCCGTTTTCCACAGTTTTTCCCCAGAGGGCAGTTGGTGGTCCAGAGGCAACGCGTTGGGCTCACAACCAAAAGGCAGTGAGTTTGTTTCGAAAAAGGTTCCAAAAAATATTTTTGAGTTAAAAAAAAAGCAAAACTCACCCTCCTGGTCCAGGTAGGCCGATCGACACCTAGTCGTATTGGAGACGGTAAAAACAAATCCCGTGTCCAGGTAACAACAACCCTCTGTGCACGTTACCGATTTCTTGGCTGTTTGCAGAGTAGTCGAGGCAGAATTATTTTTAAAATCCTACCAAAATCACCCCCCCCCCCCCAGATCACGTCTTTCACTAGTGGATGTGGGTCAAAAAAAAGTCTATTCAAACTGAACGAATGTTTTTTACCTCCCCGTTCTCTCTTCCACACTTCACCCGCTTCTCCTACCAACTGTGGCGTTATAAAAATTCACCATCTTGTAAAAGTCGTCTTCACTACTTGACATCATCCTCATCATCGCTATCATCATCTTCCTTTTTCATTGTCATGATTATCATCAACTTGACAGGATTTCCAAAAATAGTTATGATTCTGATACTAACTGAAAGTTAGCAATACTAATAATAATGAAAATCTTAATGAAAATACTACTACTACTACTACTACTACTACTACTACTACTACTACTACTACTACTACTACTACTACTACTACTACTACTACTACTACTAAAACTACTATACT
>JAXRKP010000831.1:0-12500 GCA_037039925.1 Doris montereyensis
CAAACAAAACGTCAATACACTTGTTTCGCATATCATGAAAACTATGACAGCAATGTGGTATCAATGTGCAAACTGCAATTTCCGCATGGAATACATTCTTTTGTTGATCCTCCATAGTATGCTTCTTGGTTCTAGCCGCCATTCAAGTTTTTCATCAAAGGTTATTCCCATATATTGATGTTATTTGATCTTTACAACAATTTCGTTTTTTGTGATTTTAGAATGGTTTGTTTTGATTTTTTTTCATGTGTAAATTGTTAAAACTGTTCATCACACCAGTGGACAAAAATTGTAACTGTTTGTGTGTAATGTGTGATATCTGCTTCTGTAGTAATCAGTATTTGAATTGGCGTGTCATCAGCATATTTTATCAAATAAATGTGCTTAAGAGGTATCCATCAGTCCTTTGTGTAGATTGAAATCAAGACAGGTGCCAACACAGCACCGATGTTAGTAATAATAACAGAGGACTCATACACAATATTGTTTTCTGATCTTACACAACCATACGGGGGGGTCTGTCTATGTGTCAGAAAATCTAATAATCAGATATCTGTACCATTGCTTATCCCCATATCTAACAATTTGGGTATTAAAATGTGGGGCTGGGTAGTATTGAAGGCGCTATATAAAAAACCCACAAAGAGAGTTATGACATAACTATAAGAGACATCACGGTGTTTTTAGACGTTGTCAGTAAAAAAATACAATGGCATCTTCTCCTCCTCCTTTTTGATCTGTAAGCAAATTGAAATGAATCTAAACACTACTGTTCATCTATAGGCAAGATGAAATTAATACTTATCTTTCTAAACATTTCATTAACATTTCAATAACATTTCAATAAGATTGATGTCTGTGCAACACAATGTCATTTTATTTTTCAACTCTTATCTCTTAATTTGTATTTGCTTCCATGTTATGAGTATTTGAAGTAAAATAAAGTAAAGTAAATTACATACTCAGTCTTGGATATTGGAATATCAGGAGTAAAGTTCTGAACTTGTCCATGTACACGGCCTAATATAAATCATGTGGTAGATTGTCATTGCATTGCACTTACTTTCGCCAAGTCCGAATAGATTTACCTACCCATTTCGCAGCTGGGTTGATAGGAATGTAAGAAAAAAATCATTGTACATGTAAATCCATCTATAGACAGATCGTAACAATAATGTTTTTTATTTACCCAAAATGCAACTTAAGCGCCGGTTTGAAAAAATCAGGTCACATATTAGCATGCACGTGGTCTGGTGTTCAATATATCAGAACAGAAAACGTGTTATACATCATCAAAAGCCCTATGAAATTCCTTAGTGGGCCACTTCCTAAAATCTGGGGAGCCTTTTTGATATCCGCTACACGAAATTGACTTACACACAATATGCACCGGGAAGCATACAACAATTGTATTGTGTATGCTCGTCATGGCACACTCTCGTTTGTTCGTTCTCACCACCCCCCCGCCCGCCCCCCCCCCTCCTTTGTTTGCCTTGTGGGCATCCTAAACTCATAGGCCATGGAGCGCTGCATGAGCCTCTCAGCGGACCTTGCTATCTAGCTAGCTATTCATCTATCATTCCATGAGTATCACCTTAGATTGATCTATTTATTCGACTGTTGATCAATGGATCTATCGATCTATCTATTAATAATAATAATAATAATAATAATAATAATAATAGTAATCATAAAAATAATAATAATAATAATAATAATAATGATAATAATAATAATAATAATAATAGTAGTAATAATAATAATAATAATAATAATAATAATAATAATAATAATAATAACAATAAAATCAAAATTAATAATGATAATGATAATAATAATAATAATAATAATAATAATAACAATAATGATAATAATAATAATAATAATAATAAAAATAATAATAATAATAATAATAATAATAATAATCACAATAATAATAAAAATGATGATGATGATGATGATGATGATGATGATGAAGATGATGATGATGATGATGAGGATGACGTGGATGATGATGATGATAATGATAATGATAATAATAATAATAATAATAATAATAATAATAATAATAATAATAATGATGATGATGATGATGATGATGATGGTGATGATGGTGATGATGATGATATTAATAATAATAATAATAATAATAATAATAATAATAATAATAATAATAATAATAATAATAATAATGATAATGATGATAATAATAATAATAATAATAATAACAATAATAATAATAATAAAAATAAAATAATAATAATAATGTAATACATTTATAAAGTGCTTGCATGTCAGTTAACACTAAGCGCATATAGTAGTATAATATATACTTACCCAAGTTATCTGCACAGAATGATAGATAGGCAGACAGACAAACAAACGAAGTGTAGATAACTAGATAACTGGGTAGATAGATAATATTATTATAGATAGGTAGGTAGATAACATAGATGAATGGATCTCGCTAGATAGTTTTTGATGTTTCAGTAGTTCGCTTCAGATACAAAACATGTTCTTATAGGTATAATGTAGTAAACCGAGCCAAGTTAAGCTAAAAAAAAAACATGCATATGAGATGTAATTCAATGTATGGAATGCCCATCTTTGCCGCAAAACGTGTATTGTAGAGGTAATTTAATGTTTTGAAAGTGCACCATACTGACGAAGCATTTTAAAGGAGTAATTGAATGTTCAATTTTTCGTCTTAGCTGTAAAATGTGTTCTATTAATTTTAAGGCTAATTTTAAGGCTAATTTTAAGGCTAATTTTAAGGCTAATTTTAAGGCTAAATTTAAGGCTAATTTTAAGGCTAATTTGAAGGCTAATTTTAAGGCTAATCTTAAGGCTAATTTTCCGTTTCAAAAGTCTATTTTAGCGACAAAAGATATAATTTAAGGATCATTGGCCGTTTTGAAAATGAATCTTAGGGTATGGAATATATTTAAGGTATAATTCAGAATTGAGAACTAAAAAAAAGAATTAAATAAAATTGATTGCTTATGGGGTCGCTTTTGGGTGTTCTTTAAAACAGGAAAACATGAATCTTCGAATGGAATACATATACATTATTTTGACACATAATTTCTCATTCAATACGGCTGTTTGCATTCCTTTTTTTTCAGAATACTTCACGTAATGAACATGTTTTCATTAAACTATAGAGTTGATTTTTGTTCACAGATAACTTAATGTTATATTCTTATTTATCATCAGATGACTCAGCAAGAGCCATTTCAGAATCTGACATCATTGAACCATCAGAGAGTAATGACTTTTCATATGATTTACTATCAGAGACTGTAGCCTTTTCAGGATATGTACCATCAGAGACCATCGATTCCATAGATAATACGCCGTTACCAACAGAAAGTGCATATTATAATTTCACAGAATCATCTGCTGCATCAGGTTTCAGTGATTCATCAGAATATGCGACAATTGAAACAATCATGGTCTCATATGAGCCTACAGAGACACACAGCTTGTCAGAAACTGTACAAGTAATGAACGCATCAGACTCTGATATTATTGAACCGTAACAACGACTACATGACTTTTCAAATGAGGTACTGTCAACTACTCTCAACTTTTCGGAATGATTATGAAACCATTGACATTTCAGAATATGTACCATCAGAGACCATCGATTCCACAGATAATACGCCGTTACCAACAGAAAGTGCATATTATAATTTCACAGAATCATCTGATGCATCAGGTTTGAATGATTCATCAGAATATGCGACAATTGAAACAATCATGGTCTCATATGAGCCTACAGAGACACACAGCTTGTCGGAAACTGTACAAGTAATGAACGCATCAGACTCTGATATTATTGAACCGACAACGACTATCGACTTTTCAGATGAGGTACTATCAGCTTCTGTCAACTTTTCAAATGATTCTGAAACCATTGACATTTCAGATTATGTACCATCAGAGACCATCGATTCCACAGATAATACGCCGTTACCAACAGAAAGTGCATATTATAATTTCACAGAATCATCTGATGCATCAGGTTTGAATGATTCATCAGGATATGCGACAATTGAAACAATCATGGTCTCAGCAGAGCCTACAGAGACACACAGCTTGTCGGAAACTGTACAAATAATGAACGCATCAGACTCTGATATTATTGAACCGACAACGACTATTGACTTTTCAGATGAGGTACTGTCAGGTTCTGTCAACTTTTCAAATGATTCTGAGACCATTGACATTTCAGAATATGTACCATCAGAGACCATCGATTCTACAGATAATACGCCGTTACCAACAGAAAGTGCATATTATAATTTCACAGAATCATCTGATGTATCAGGTTTCAGTGATTCATCAGAATATGCGACAATTGAAACAATCATGGTCTCATATGAGCCTACAGAGACACACAGCTTGTCGGAAACTGTACAAGTAATGAACGCATCAGACTCTGATATTATTGAACCAACAACGACTATCGACTTTTCAGATGAGGTACTGTCAGCTTCTGTCAACTTTTCAAATGATTCTGAGACCATTGACATTTCAGAATATGTACCATCAGAGACCATCGATTCCACAGATAATACGCCGTTACCAACAGAAAGTGCATATTATAATTTCACAGAATCATCTGATGCATCAGGTTTCAGTGATTCATCAGGATATGCGACAATTGAAACAACCACATTCTCCTATGAGTCTACAGAGACACACAGCGTTTCGGAAACTGTACAAGTAATGAACGCATCAGACTCTGATATTATTGAACCGACAACGACTATCGACTTTTCAGATGAGGTACTGTCAGCTTCTGTCAACTTTTTCAAATGATTCTGAGACCATTGACATTTCAGAATATATACCATCAGAGACCATCGATTCCATAGATAATACGCTGTTACCAACAGAAAGTGCATATTATAATTTCACAGAATCATCTGATGCATCAGGTTTCAGTGATTCATCAGAATATGCGACAATTGAAACAACCACATTCTCATATGAGTCTACAGAGACACACAGCTTGTCGGAAACTGTACAAGTAATGAACGCATCAGACTCTGATATTATTGAACCGACAACGACTATCGACTTTTCAGATGAGGTACTGTCAGCTTCTGTCAACTTTTCAAATGATTCTGAGACCATTGACATTTCAGAATATGTACCATCAGAGACCATCGATTCCTCAGATACGCCGTTACCAACAGAAAGTGCATATTATAATTTCACAGAATCATCTGATGCATCAGGTTTCAGTGATTCATCAGGATATGCGACAATTGAAACAACCACATTCTCCTATGAGTCTACAGAGACACACAGCTTGTCGGAAACTGTATAAGTAATGAACGCATCAGACTCTGATATTATTGAACCGACAACGACCATCGACTTTTCAGATGAGGTACTGTCAGCTTCTTGTCAACTTTTCAAATGATTCTGAGACCATTGACATTTCAGAATATGTACCATCAGAGACCATCGATTCCACAGATAATACGCCGTTACCAACAGAAAGTGCATATTATAATTTCACAGAATCATCTGATGCATCAGGTTTCAGTGATTCATCAGGATATGCGACAATTGAAACAACCACATTCTCCTATGAGTCTACAGAGACACACAGCTTGTCGGAAACTGTACAAGTAATGAACGCATCAGACTTGGATATTATTGAACCGACAACGACTATCGACTTTTTCAGATGAGGTACTGTCAGCTTCTGTCAACTTTTCAAATGATTCTGAAACCATTGACATTTCAGAATATGTACCATCAGAGACCATCGATTCCACAGATAATACGCCGTTACCCACAGAAAAGTGCATATTATAATTTCACAGAATCATCTGATGCATCAGGTTTCAGTGATTCATCAGGATATGCGACAATTGAAACAACCACATTCTCCTATGAGTCTACAGAGACACACAGCTTGTGTCGGAAACTGTACAAGTAACAAACGCATCAGACTCTGATATTATTGAACCGACAACGACTATTGACTTTTCAGATGAGGTACCGTCAGCTTCCATCAACTTTTCAAATGATTCTGAGACCATTGACATTTCAGAATATGTACCATCAGAGACCATCGATTCTACAGATAATACGCCGTTACCAACAGAAAGTGCATATTATAATTTCACAGAATCATCTGATGTATCAGGTTTCAGTGATTCATCAGGAATATGCGACAATTGAAACAATCATGGTCTCATATGAGCCACAGAGACACACAGCTTGTCGGAAACTGTACAAGTAATGAACGCATCAGACTCTGATATTATTGGAACGACAACGACTATCGACTTTTCAGATGAGGTACTGTCAGCTTCTGTCAACTTTTCAAATGATTCTGAGACCATTGACATTTCAGAATATGTACCATCAGAGACCATCGATTCCACAGATAATACGCCGTTACCAACAGAAAGTGCATATTATAATTTTGCGAATCATCTGATGCATCAGGTTTCAGTGATTCATCAGGATATGCGACAATTGAAACAACCACATTCTCCTATGAGTCTACAGAGACACACAGTTTGTCGGAAACTTGCACATAATGAACGCATCAGACTCTGATATTATTGAACCGACAACGACTATCGACTTTTCAGATGAGGTACTGTCAGCTTCTTGTCAACTTTTCAAAATGATTCTGAGACCATTGACATTTCAGAAGATGTACCATCAGAGACCATCGAATCCACAGATATACGCCGTTACCAACAGAGTGTATATTATAATTTCGTAACAGAATCATCTGATGCATCAGGTTTTTTTGCGTGATTCATCAGGATATGCGACAATTGAAACAACCAATATTCTCCTATGAGTCTACAGAGACACACAGCTTGTCGGAAACTGTACAAGTAATGAACAAATCAGACTCTGATATTATTGAACCGACAACGACTATCGACTTTTTCAGATGAGGTACTGTCAGCTTCTGTCAACTTTTCAAAATGATTCTGAAACCATTGACATTTCAGAATATGTACCATCAGAGACCATCGATTCCACAGATAATACGTCGTTACCAACAGAAAGTGCATATTATAATTTCACAGAATCATCTGATGCATCAGGTTTCAGTGATTCATCAGATATGCGACAATTGAAACAACCACATTCTCCTATGAGTCTACAGAGACACACAGCTTGTCGGAAACTGTACAAGTAATGAACGCATCAGACTCTGATATTATTGAACCAAACAACGACTATTGACTTTTTCAGATGAGGTACTGTCAGCTACTGTCAACTTTTCAAATGATTCCTGAGACCATTGATAGTTCAGAATATGTACCATCAGAGACCATCGATTCCACAGACAATACGCTAGTAACAATAGAGAGTGCATATTACAATTCCACAAAGTCATATGATGCATCAGATTTGAGTGATTCATCAGAATATGGAACAATTGAAACAACCATGGTCTCATATGAGCCTACAGAGACACAGCTTATCCGGGACTGTAGAAGTAATGAACATGTCGGAATCTGATATAATTGAATCAACAACAGTCAGCTATGAGCCTACAAACACGTCTAGTTCTTCAGAAATAGTACAATCATCGGACACATCAGAAACGGAGGCTATTGAGGCAACACAATCTGTTTATGAATCTTCAGAGACAATTGGCACATCGGAGATGAATGAGTCGAGCACTGCATCCCTAAGTGAGGAAAACAGCCAGTGTGCAGACATCCTTTTCATCAGACTCATACTTCGTCATTATCTTCTACCGCCACTGAGCAGCTTGCATCGACTTCGGCAGTACTCTTGAAGTCCAGCCAGACAACGTCATCCCAACAGATTCTACCTCTCGTCCACAGTGACTGCCATTTCTAGCTCAACTACAACAGGTAACTATGATCTTTTACTGGTATTCTTTTCGTCGCTAGCTTTGCAATTATCTTACTTTCAAGAGATATAAATAAAAGTATTTGATGCCTTCAATGACATTAACTTTCTGTCTTGCCATGTTCCTCTCTCTCTCTCTCTCTCTCTCTCTCTCTCTCTCTCTCTCTCTTCCATGTTCCAGTCTTTTCTCTCTGTCTCTGTCTCTCTCTTCTGTCTCTGTCTCTGTCTCTGTCTCTCTTCTCTCTTGCTCTCTCTCTCTCTCTGTTTCTCTCTCTCTCTTCTCTCTTCTAGTCTCTCTCTCTCTGTCTCTGTCTCTGTCTCTGTCTCTGTCTCTCTGTCTCTGTCTCTGTCTCTGTCTCTGTTTCTCTGTCTCTCTCTCTCTCTCTGTTTCTCTCTCTCTCTCTCTCTCTCCTCTCTCTCTCTCTCTCTCTCTGTCTGTCTGTCTGTCTGTCTGTCTGTCTGTCTGTCTGTCTGTCTCTCTGTCTGTCTGTCTGTCTGTCTGTCTGTCTGTCTGTCTGTCTTTCTCTCTCTCTCTCTCTCTCTCTCTCTCTCTCTCTCTCTCTCTCTTTCTCTCTCGCTCTGTCTGTCTGTCGCTCTGTCTGTCTGTCTCTCTCTGTCTCTGTCTCTGTCTCTGTCTCTGTCTCTCTCTCTCTCTCTCTCTCTCTCTCTCTCTCTCTCTCTCTCTCTCTCTCTCTCTCTCTCTCTCTCTCTCTCTCTCTCTCTCTCTCTCTCTCTTTGAACTTGACGAAAACAAAGAAGGCAAAAAAAACAACAACACGGCTTCTGGAGATACATATTTGGTATTCCACTGTTATTGAACTATGTTTATTTAGGAAGTATCAAGTATCGATTTAAATTTTTCCGATTATAAGTTTAGGAATTGAAAACAGCCCATTTTGCAAGATTTTTTAAAACTCTACTCATTGCACTCAAATCATCATCAGCCAGTCTATGACCAATTTCAACTCTGTTTCTCTCGCCCGATCTTGTCATGATCCAGTCTTTGTTTCTGTTCCAGCTCTTAGCATGGTCCAGTTTCCTTTTCTCTTGATCTTGCTATAATCCAGTCTCCTTTCTTCTGACCTTACCATGTGTCACTGTTTCTTTCCAACTCTTGCCCTGTGCGTTGTGCGTATTTGTAAGTTACGTCCAGATCTTGCCATGGTCCAATCTCTTTGTTTGTTTTGATCTTGTCATGACCTAATCTTTTTTGGCGGTTGACCTTGCCATGATCCAGTATCTGTTTCTCTTCTAATCTTGCCATGTTCCAGTTTCTGTTTGTCTCCTGCTTTTGCCATTTTTGAGTCTCAGCTTTTAGAATCTAGATCTTGCCATGTTCCAGTCTCTGTTTCAGAAGAAAAGCTTATAAGGAAAGATCATGAAATATTCTAGTGATGTTGCTTTCTGATCTTGCCGAGTTCTAGTTCGATCTGTTTATGAAAATTCTGATAAAAGATTGCCGGTGTTCTAGTCGCTGTTTCTCTTCTGATCTTGCCGTGTTCTAGAAGCTGTTTCTCTTCTTGATCTTGAAGTGTTCTAGTCGATGTTTCTCTCCTGACCTTGCAATGAGCCGTCCAGTTTCTCTTGTAATCTTTCCATAATACAGTTTCTGTTTTTCTCCTGATGTTGCCATAAGAGAGTCTCCTTCTTCTTCATCTTGCCATAGTCTAGTTCCGTTTTCCTGATCTTACTAGATCTTCCAGTCTCTGTTAATTAAGATTAATCTTGCCATGGTCCAATCTCCTTTTTTGCCAATAGAGCATCCAATGAGTCTTTAGTGTTTCTTTATACTATTTTTATAAATTTCTCTCCTGATCGATGTAATAACTGTAGAGCGCCCCATATGTGCTTCTTGTTACTATCTTTAGGCCTAATCCTAGATCTATTGACCCGTTACCAGTGATGTAGAGCCATGCTTTAAAAAATTATCCATTCGTCATTTTGTTTCTCTTCGTTTGTTCCATGACTTGCCCCCCAGTTACTAGGGAACTCTCACCACCCAAGAGTGCCGCCATTTGACCGCCTGAAATCGTTACACTGTAGCGATCGTCCCTGCCTGAGCCTTATTTAGAAATTTTCACGATTTGAAGCTTATTTATCTGTTTCATCTTTTTTCTGTTTCATAATAAAGGATTATGTCAAGGTCTTTTAAGAGGGAAATGTCTACAAAGAGTCTGGTTAGCTAGTATTGCAATTAAATTGGAATTGCTCGTTCTTTGTCCAGATGGATTCTCATAACAATTATCAATTTTAGAAAAAGATTAATGTAATTACCGTCATCATAATTGATCAACATTAATTTCTTAATCAGAGGGATTTATTTTGAATTATACAAGGTTTCAGAGGCAAGGGGTAGTGGGATGGGGTCTTTTTCTTCAACAGCCACCGATTGGCAGATAAACCTTTATTTGAGGTCCAGACAGTTTTAATAGGACAAAACCATTTTCTGACATTATGGTGAAAGGGTGCATGTATACCGAGAAAAGCTTGGGAATCATCACTTTCATTTTATACCATTATTTTTCCTTTTGGCTACGAGGGGAATAAGATGGGATGATAATTTTGTTCACAACAACCTTTCTCATTGGAAAATGTGTGCGTGAGTGTGTTAATATTTTGTGTGTGTGTGTGAAACATTCTGTGCACGTGTTATGTGCGCCCAACAATGTGTAAGTGTGTACGTGATATGTATACTCATAAACCTCTCTCAATTTTTATGGAGTTTTCAAAAAGTATTCTTTATTCTTTTATATCTTTTTGACTAACAACTTACAGGTGTATATATAGTACTTTAAATGCGATTTTTCTCACAGTGGGAGGAAGTCAAAGGGGCAGTAAATATGACATTTATTAATTGTCCGACAACCCCAAATTTAAATTAAAACAGAACAAACACGACGTTTCGGGTATAACCCTTCGTCAGACAACAAACGAGAAATATTTAGAATCTAGATCTAAACCTCCGGCATCAAACAATGTGATGTCAGAAGAAAAACATAAAGGAGAAAGAAAGAAAAAGAAAAAGACAGTGATGTTAGTAGAAACTTTTGAAAAGTAGAGTTGGGGTGTGAAAAAAAGAGCAAGAGTGGAAGGTTCAGAGCTAGAATGAAAAAAAAATAATGAAAATAAGTAAGTAATAAAAGGTGAGAAGGAGTAGATAGAGAATGGGAGAGAGAGAGAGAGAGAGAGAGAGAGAGAGAGAATCAGAGAGAGTTCTATTGGGTAGAGAGAGAGAGAGAGTTGAGAGAGGGTTCTGAGAGAGAGAGAGTGAGAGAGTGAGAAAAGAAAACAGGCAGTTGGAAGTTGACCGAAAGGGAGAAGAAAGAAAGACGTGTGAGTATAGGAAACAAGAACGAAAAAATAGGATTAATGTAAGACTAGATCTATATCTCACTGGGTCTAGAAAGAAGAAATGATAGGATAAATGTAAGATTAGATCTATATCTCACTGGGTCTAGAAAGAAGAAATGATAGAGAATGAATGAAAGAAGTATCAATCAAGACAAAAATTTACACTGAAGGTGCGAAATGTATATAAATTACAAATTTATCGATGTAATAAGGGAAGAGAGTAAACAACTTATCTGAAATTTCAAAAAATGCCAGTTTATTTAGATATGTATAGGTGTATTTAGATGTATTGAGCCATTGACAATGATAATAAAGAAACACTTTGGTTTCGGCCTTTATCCACATCATTGTTTCTTTATTTAAATTCATTTGTCTCTCTTCGTGACTGTTCCCTCCACCCCCACCCCAATACGTTACATTACGGGAACTCTCACCACCCATGCCGTGGGCCGCCATTTGACCACCTGATGACGTCATTCTTCCAGCGATCGTCCCAGATGGTAAGAATACGTATTTGTTTGGCTTTCAAAAGGAAATTTCACGATTTGCCTTCATTTATCTGCTTTATCTTTTTTCTAGTTACATAACAGAAAGATTCACTTCAGAACTGCATTTTGCTGAATTCATTGAAAGCAGTGGTATGCAGGTATATGGGTGGGTGGAATAACTTCGTTCTTTGTGTCCATATTATGTTTGAATAATGCTGGCCCTCAATTGAATTCCAACGAATCAATTTAGAAAAAAAGGTAAAAAGAAAAGTAAGTGAAAAATAATCACATGTTATCCATTTCGATATGACATTAATTTCTTAATCGGATACAATATTATTTTCAAACTTATACTATTATAATATTAAGAACCGAAAACATTGATGTATGGTAGGTCTTTTTCTTCAAAATGGGACATGGGTCATTTGAGCTTCGAGAGAGCCCTTAAAGGGGGACGGGTCCTGAGAATGCAGTTTTACACAAGTAGGACAAAACTATTTTATTGCACTACTGGATAGAACAGTTCATTCCCTTGACATGTATACCATAACAAAAGCTCAGTATTGATTCTTTCATTTTATACGATTATTTTCAACACATGGGCTGTACCATAAAAGCTGCAAATGTTATCTAAAGTACATCAAGTTGGTCTGTCTCATTTTCTGTTACCGCAAAGTACACTGTCTGTCTATATGAAGAATCTACTTTTGGTAAATTATTGTTAATATTTTATAAAATCGGTCGAATATTACGGGAAACATTCTGTGCACCTGTTATAAGAAA
>JAXRKP010000831.1:22500-30000 GCA_037039925.1 Doris montereyensis
GCAACAAGGGCAATCCGTCTGAAGCGTTTGTTTTGTGTTATTTTCGTTTGATTTTTTTACTTGCAGTTTTCTCGAAATGTAGTTTTTTCACACTAAAATTCCATCTCCGCCGCCATTTACCGAACGACTTGTATTATATTTGGCACACAGGTTCCCCTTGTCAATGTTAATAGAGTACTGTCGTTTTTAAAAATATATTGTAAACTTTTTGAGTCTTTTTTTGTTTTGCAACAAAAATGACGTTTTTGTACGTTCACGATATACAGTATTTTCAAAAATTCATTAAAAAAAAAGTATCCAAAATATAAAAAAAAAAACCTCAGTCACTCATTAGATATTGAAGGGAAAAGACGGTCTGCACATGTTTTGAATGGTTTTATTCATAACTAAGGAGGAAATAGATTTTGAAAATTTGGTTGAAATCCAAGATGGCGGCCGTTTCTATGGCAAACAAGGACACTACAAACTTTTCACTGATGTATGATGACTGTTTTTTGACACTTACTCATGTACATACTAAAAGCGAAAAACCTAAACTCTTAAGCAAAACAAAGCTCTTCAGGAGGCACCCCACCCCCTTAACATGATTCATATTACAGATAATATTTATTTTTTTACACATCCAAACTCATTCATCGACAATTAAAAGTACAATATAAAAAATCGTGAATAAAATATTAACATCGAGAGTTAAAAGTGCAATACAAGAAATCATGTATAAAACAAAAAAAGATCTTAACAGCATGTTTATATTAATATCAAAATAAAAAGATCTTCAACTCATTGTAATTATTGAATCCCGAAACTAAGCACATATAGATATATTCAAATTGGCTTCCTCTGCAGAATTTTTTCAACTTTGGCTGGAAATATCCGAGCAGATTGACTGCAGAGTTTTTCACAGATTAAACAGCTTTCTCATTGTCTGAAGAAAAATTAATATTATCGGCACTTTGCCAAAAATAGCAGAAAGGGGTTATTTTGACCCACGTTAATATTAGTATGAGCTTTGTGAGCCCCCGTGGTACTTTAGAAATTTGGACTGCATGTGTATGAACGTATCCCACGACAGCAAAAACCAGATTGCTCTTCTCTGACATATCGTAGTAATACAAATAGGAACATGAGCAAATCAGAAAAGAAAGAATGAGAATGGTGAACTCCACGTTTGTTCGTTAACAACACAAAACTTGTATAGACGCAGCATGATGAAAAGATTGTCTGCTAGTGGAAACCTGGAGTGGGGTGTGGGATTAAGATCACAATGTTAATGGCGAGAGAG
Organism: Doris montereyensis; assembly: GCA_037039925.1. NCBI lineage: Eukaryota > Metazoa > Mollusca > Gastropoda > Nudibranchia > Dorididae > Doris > Doris montereyensis. The sequence continues at coordinate 23,783 of JAXRKP010000831.1, forward strand.
AGAGAGAGAAAGGGACAGACCGACAGACAGAAACAGAGACGGAAACAGAGACAGAGACAGGGACAGAGAGAGAGAGAGAGAGAGATACATAGACAAACAGACATGCAAAGACAGAGACAGAGACAGGGAGAGAGAGAGAGAGAGAGAGAGAGAGGGAGAGAGAGAGAGAGAGAGAGAGAGAGAGAGAGAGAGAGAGAGAGAGAGAGAGAGAGAGAGAGAGAGAGAGAGAGAGAGATATATATATAGAGAGATATATAGATAGAGAGAGATAGATATATATATATATATATATATATAGAGAGATAGAGAGAGAGAGAGAGAGAGAGACAGACAGACAGACAGACAGACGGACCGATAGACAGACAGACAGAGACAGAGTAGGAGATAGAGGGACAGAGGGAAAGAATGTGTGTGTGTATGTGTGGACAAGACAAAATTGAGTGAAAACGATTAAAGGAGAGATTGCGGCAGAGATAAAGGAAGAAATTGACAGAGATACAGACATACAGACACATAGACGCAGACAAAGCAACAAACACAGATGCAATGGGCATAAAGAAATTATTATTATATCAATAATTTATGATTTTATGAGTAAATTGAAATGGTTTAACAATTTGTAACCCTTCATTAATATAGTTGCCTCTGTCATGACATGAGTGATGTCTTGGCTTTGGCATAAAATAATTATAAAAACGTATTTTAAACTTTCCAAGTGTAACTCAAGGCTTATTGTTCTTAATAGTTTCCTTCTTTTTATTTTTATTTTTTTTCAGGAGCCGAAGGTTTCTATATGTTCTTTGCAGGAGAGTATCAAAATCCTGTGCAGCAATGCATTGAATTCGTGTATAGCAACATTTTTTACCTTGTTGATCTCAACTATCAACGACACATCGCCGGTCTCTACGAATGTCCATGCACTCTTGAGAAACTCGGACGTCAGTGGTAAGAGGTTTTGATTTGCCGTGTGACATTCTCTTTCAGTTATTTTCATTGCTTGTCTTAGTGCTGAACCCTTCCAAATGCTCTTGATACCGGTTGTCTACAATTACTTTTATTGAAGCAGGATGTTTTACAGTATTGAGTGCTGTGTTGGTTTTGGGGGACGGGGGAGGGGGGGGGGGGTGTTATTATCATTCTTCTTCTTCTTCTTCTTCTTCTTCTTCTTCTTCTTCTTCTTCTTCTTCTTCTTCTTCTTCTTCTTCTTCTTCTTCTTCTTCTTCTTCTTCTTCTTCTTCTTCTTCTTCTTCTTCTTCTTCTTCTTCTTTTCTTTTTCTTCTTCTTCTTATTTTATTTTTTTTATTTTTTTATGCTTTGGTTTGATCTCTTATTTGTTGTGTTTCTTCTTCTTCTTCTTCTTCTTCTTCTTCTTCTTCTTTTCTTCTTCTTCTTCTTCTTCTTCTTCTTCTTCTTCTATGTTGTGTTTCTTATTGTTGGTTTCTGGTTTTGTCTCTTTTAGTTTTTCCCTACCACTCTTCTTAGATATTTCATTTCGGCTGGTGTATTCCCTACTGTCTTAGGTCCAGGTTTCACTGCCATAGAGGAGAGTAGGACAATAAACTGTGTTGTATACTGCCATTTTGGTTTTTGTTGACAATTCTTTTTACCTACAAATGCCTTTCCTAGATAGTTATATATTGCACTTGCCTTTTGGATTCTCTCGCTTTCTTCTCCTAGTTGTCCCTCTGAGTTAATCATTACTCCTAAGTAATTGTAGCTTTGAACTTGTTCTAAATTCTCCCTGCCTAATTAAAAAATTGTTTATACCTTCCTTAGTTACTAGCATTGTTTTGGTTTTCTTTGCATTTGCTCTCTCATTCCTCTTTTATTTAATTCATTATTCATTATGTTGATATTTGACTGGGGGTCCCTTTCTGGCTTTCCAAAACAGAACTAAATCATCAGCAAATGAAAGCATTGATACATTTACCGGTTTGAGCTTCCACATACCTACATTCATTTTCTTCATGTTTGAGATGCCTTTGCGACTGAATCCATAGATGTGATAAACCGAAGAGGATTTAGGATACAACCCTGTCTTACTCCTATATCTACATCAAATTCTTCAGATACATTTCCAGCTACTCTCACTGCACATGTTGGTTTATTGTAAAAACAATTGCTCTACATTGTGTTCTTTTAAAAAGAATACCATAGTTCATTCCTCCTCACAGTATCAAATGCTTTTTCTAAGTCAATAAAACACAGGTGCAAAGTCAATGTTTCTCACAAGAAATGTTTCTATTATTTATCTAATTGTAAGTATGTGGTCTTGTACACTTCTTCCTGATCTAAGTCCACTCTAAAGCTCTTCAATCTGATCCTCTACTCTTTTCCTTAGTCTCATTTCCAGAGTCCTGGCATACACTTTTCCTGGTATGCTAAGTAGTGATATCCTCTATAGTTCGAGCATTCCATAGTTAATCCTTTTCTTATGTATTGGTACTACCGTTCCCTTTCTCCAGTTGTCTGGCACCTATTTGGACTTCCATGCTTGTTGACATATTGCATGTAGTAGTTTGTCTGCCTCTCTCCTTGGTTTTTAATCATTTCTGGATAAACTCGATCTGCTCCTGGGGCTTTTTCTAATTTCACTTTTCTTATAGCTGTTTGAAGTTCTTCCATTGAGATATCTACATCTTTATCTGTCTCATCTGGATTACTTGTTACTCTTACTAATTGATCTGTTCTCCTTGTTTCATATGTTCTGGAGGCATTATGTAATTGTTAAAAATACTTCCTCCACGTTTCCATGATTTTGTTGTCTCCTTTCATTATTTCTCCTTTGGCATTCTTAATTTGTCGTATTGGGCATGGTTTGGTCTTTCTCGTGCTCTTTATTGCCCCCCCCCCCAGAACAGCTTTCGATTTCTTTGATAGCTTTCTTGAAGTCTTTGTCCAAACTCTTCCCACTGTTCCTGTTTTGCTTTCGTCACTTCCTCTTTGGCGATAGTTCTTTTACTCACGTAATTTATACTATCCTCTGGTCTCTCTGTTTGCAAGTATTTCTTCCAGGCATCTTTTTTCTTCTTTGATCTTAGTCTTTACATTCTCATTCCACCATGCTGTTCTTTTCATATCTCCTTTAATTTGTTTCCTACCACAAACCTCTTCAGTACCACTGAGGAGTGTTTATATATTTGCCATTTTTCCTTCTATTGTGCTATCCTTCAGATCCATCTGCCTTTCACTCATAGATATTTTTATCCTGGATTGGTACATTTGTTTTACTATTGGTTTATTTAGTTCTTCTATTTTGAGTTTAATGGCATTCTTCTCTTTCTTTTTCTGTTTGTTTTCTTCTGTTAATAATCTCATTTTGGCTATCACTAGGTCATGATCACTGAATATTTCTGCTCCTCTGCTTACTCTAGCATCCATTGCACTATAAAAAGAGAGCTGCTAACTATTATATAGTCTATCAATGACTTTTCACATCTGTCTTCACTTACTCTTGTATATTTGTGGATATCTTTATGAAGAAAAAATGTGTTAGCTATTTTCATGTTATTCTTTAGATAAAAATCTATTATTCTCTCTCCATTTGGAGAAGTTGTATCTCCTTTTTTACCTATTATTCCTCCTGATGTTTCTACATTGTTGCCTACTCTAACGTTTATAAAACCATTACTTCCTGTTTGGGTTTGAGATTCTCTGCAGCTATTTGTAAATCGTTTTCGAAGATATCTTTTTTCTTTGGTGGCATTTTCGTTTGGTCCATAAGCTATTAATATTTTAATTTCTCTTCCTTTTGGTTTAATATTTACCTCTAATAGCCGTCGGCTTACAAATTTCCAACTTTCTAGTAGCATTTCTTGCCTTTTATGCATTAGGAGGCCTACTCCTGCTCTAGCTCTATCTTTGACATCTACTCCTGAGAAGATTAAAGTATGATTCGGTCCTACATTTTCTATTCCTTGTCCTTTTTCTTTGTTTCTGTAATAGCCAAAATGTCTACTTTGAATTTTTCCATTTCTTCAACTAATTCTAACTCCTTCCATTAATTGCCCTAACATTCCATGTTCCAAAAATCACAGTCCGTGTTCTTTTCCAGAGTCGTCTTAGAAAGTTCAAGCGGGGTATATCATTGTATATATATATTACTTTGAATCAGGTTGTTTTGGACAAGCAGGAGATTAGCCCACTGTACCCTAGGTAGATGGTGGGGGAGATTAGCCCACTGTACCCTAGGTAGATGGTGGGTCTGCCACCTTGAGGCCCCCTACCGGGCCTTGTTATTTTCTGTCAAGGTTAACTCCCTTAGCCTTTAGTCATTCACGACCAATCTGCAAGGCAGCAGGTTGTTATTTTCTGTCAGGGTTAACTCCTTTAGCCTTTGGTCAGTCAAGACAGGCATGCAAGGCAGCAGGTTGTTTTCTTTCAGGGTTAACTCCCTTAGCCTTTGGTCAGCCAAGACCTGCCTATAAGGCAGCAGGAGATTCGTGAAGGGCGGGATCATCTACTCCCCGTCCACTGCCTGATTATTAAAATTTCAAAAACTTCAAAATTATGACAATAAAAATTCTAAGTTTAGAAAACGAAAATATGAAATAGTCAAAATTGCTCTTTTCGTGAGAGTGAAATGAGTTTCAAAGTTGTTGTCAACACTTGTGACCAGATACAGTTCGTTATGATAGCCAGCTTCGTTTTTACATGCACCTCACCCCCCCCTTCCCAAGCTGTCCCACTCCTCCCTCCGCCCTCTCTCACCTCCTACTACCTGATTTCTCAGAACTTCTCAAATGCTTAAAGCTTTATTTGGGATTGAGTTTGTGTGTTTCTGTGCAGAAAAAACCTTGCCCACTATGGTGGTGATCTCAGGGTTTTCATTAGGCAATCAGTATCAGAGACAGATGACAGTATATTTGGTCAGAAATAAACAAAAGAAGAAAGACTGGATGTGACGAATTGCACCCACTTGAAGACCGGTGCCCAGTCAAGCGTTATTTTTATTTGTATTAGGTACAGCTATCTTTTCCAGTTTAGGAAAAGATAGCTGTACCTTCTTGAAACATTGCCAGATGTACAGTCATGATAGTGATCAAAGTACTTCCTTTGATTTCATTCCATGATTGACAACTATAATCCTTTGGTTGAACGTTTACCTGAGAGAAATCTGCTAAATCCGACTCTGCGTTCCTTTCAAATTCACTTTTCCACCCTAACCAGGTGCAATTGAGTATCCTTTTTCCACCCTACTCGGATACAATCGAGTATCTTTTCTACCCAACCCAGATGCAATTGAGTATCTTTTCCATCTAACCCAGGTGCAATTTCATATCACTTTTTCACCCAACCCAGCTCCCTTTTCCACCCGACACAGGTGCAAATGAGTATCACTTTTCTACCCGACCCAGGTACAATTGAGTATCACTTTTCCACCCCACCGAGGTGCAATTATCACTTTTCTACCCGACCCAGGTGCAATTGAGTATCTTTTCCACCCAACCCAGATTCAATTGAGTATCACTTTTCAACCCAACCCAGATGCAAATGAGTATCACTTTTCCACCCAACCCAGATGCAAATGAGTATCTTTTCCACCCAACCCAGATGCAAATGAGTATCACTGTTCCACCCCACCCAGGTGCAATTGTGTATCCCTTTTCCACTCGGCCCAGGTGTAACTGAGTCTCATTTTTTCCACCCTACCTAGGTTCAATTGAGTATCACTTTTCCACCCGACCTAGGTTCAATTTAGTATCACTTTTCCACCTGAACCACGTTCAAATGACTATCACTTTTCCACCTGAACCAGGTTCAATGACTATCACTTTTCCACCTGAACCAGGTTCAAATGACTATTACTTTTCCAGCCGACCCAGGTGCAATGAGTATCAGCATCAGCTGAGAGTAAAGACTGTGACAGACTAGCGTCATGTGTTATCACCTTTTCTGCTCCACGCTATACAAATCGGGATGCGTTCCAGATCTATGGGCCGTCATCATCATCATTAGAAAGCAGGAGGCTGCGAGCACTGAGAGAGCCATTGGCAACATGGTGAAACTTGCAGTCAACATCTTCTATTCGTCACCTGTACAGGTGAAGCGGACGAAGGCCGTTGTTCCTTACAGCTGCCTTGCCTCGCAGTTTACATGGAACTTTCAAAATGTGGGTCTCTGTGGAGCCACCTCCTCCTGTCTTTCCTCAGAGATGGGCATTTCACCAGAATATGCTCAACGTTGTCTTGTTGGTGGTGGAGGGGGGAGGGGCACCG